>JAQZBX010050372.1:0-19676 GCA_029593785.1 Cabassous unicinctus | reverse complement strand
TTTTTTGAAGTACCAGTGGTCAGGGATTGAACCCAGGACCTTGTATGTGGGAAGCCAGCACTCAACCACTGAGCCACATCGGCTTCCCTGAGTTGGGTTTTTCATTTGTTTTGCTTGTTGTTTGTTTGTTTGTTTGTTTTCCAGGAGGCACCAGGAACCTAACCCAGGACCTCTCATGTGGGAGGTGGGTGCCCAAATGGCTGAGCCATATCTGCTCTCAAAAAATGGAATTAAGCAAAAGTAACTACACAATAGCAAGTAAAAACTCTGTGGTCGGCAGCTATAAATGTTCCATTTTCACTTAAAAATATTTTTATTATTATAAAAATATTTTCATTAATATAAAATATTTGTATTATTTAAAAAATATTTTTATATATTTTAAAAGTTAATGGTGCAGTTTGGTTTTTCTATGTGACAGCTGAGTTTTAGTCTACTGATTCTATTGATTACTTACAGAAGAGTCTTAAAATTTTTGAGTGTCACAGTATATAATTTTTATATTTCAGTTGTCAGTTTTTATTTTACATATTCTGAAGTTTTATATATATGTTATCTCTTTAAGATGGTTATGCCTTGATGGTTAACTTTTAAATCATTATATAATATCTCACTTTGTCTATATTAATTTTCCTTTCTCTAACATTTATTTTTCATGGTTTTGATATAGTCATGCAATTGTGCTTTTTCATAGTTTTTTAATGATATATTTTATTTTAATGATTTAAATCTACCTATATCATTAAATTTCAGATGAGTTTCTATAGACAGTATTTAGCTGGGACATTTTTTTAGTAATTTCTTACAATAGCTGTGTTTTAATTAGTCTAAATACACAATGTGCATTTAAACTGGTATTTGTAATGTTTGGTGTCTATTGACCATTTTGTTATTAGTTTTATGGTGTTCTTCCCACAATTGTTTACTCCTATTTCCCCTTTCATTCCTCTTTGAGCATTTTTGAGCCTCTTTTAGAATTCCATCTTCCTTGATGTATTATTTTTTTCTGAAAATATCTTTTTTATATTTTGCATAATTTTTCATGTTGTTCTAAGGAATACTATTGCATATATTTCCATCGCTTTGCTAAAAATGCCACAGACTTAGTGACTTAAGCCAAAACAAATATCTATCTCACAGTTTTTAGGTTCAAAAGTTGAGGCACAATGTGGCTGAATTTTCTGCTCGTAATTACAGAAGACCAAAATCAAGATTTCCTCAGGGTTTTGTTTCTTCCTGGAAATTCTGTGAAAGAAACTTTTTCCAAGTTCATTCAAGTTTTTGGCAGAAGCTAGTTCCTTTCAGAGACTGAGGGGTCTGTTTCCTTGCAGCTTTTAATCAGGGCTTCTCTTGGCTTTCTAAATTTACGTGCACTTCTTCCATAGGTCTTCAGGGGCTTCTTTATTTTCAAAGTCAGCAAAATTTTGTTAAGTCCTTCTCATATTTCATATCTTTCTGACTTCCTTTTCTGCCACCATATATTGAAAGCTCTCTGATTTTAAGAGTCTGTGAAATTACATTGGAGCCACCAGATAATTCAGGATGATATTTTTATTTTAGCATCAACTATGCCATATAACATAAAAGTGCAAGTGATATCTCATTTCGTTATTAGGGTTTTGAGATTAAGGCATAAAATTTACCATGGAGTAGTTTTAGACATTTTTCATGCCATAATTGTATATATTAATTGTTACAATCATCTTAGAATCAATATTTTACTATTTTAAGTTGAACATACAACTTTTACAACCTCATAAATCAATTATTTTCTGCTTTTTTGTATTAGTAGCCTTATGTTTTAAAATTTACATTTTAAAGTGAGACCATGTTATAATTTTTGTGATTTAACATCCAAAATATATTAAATCAATCTGGAGAGAATAATCTATTCTATTTATTTTTTACTTTTCTTTCATTAATGATATTCCAGAGTTCTTACTGGTATCATTTTCCTTCTATCTGAATAAATTTTTTTAACCATGATTTTACAATTAGTGTGCTACCAATGAATTCATTTATTTTCCTTTATCTGAAAATGTCTTTATTTCACCTCATTTCTCTATTAATCAGCATACTCCAGAGAAACAGAACCAACAGGGAGGCTGTCTAGTCTGAACGTCACAGAGCAAATAACTATTTGAATTATTTAATAAAAATGACGTTGAAGTCTTTATTCTGAATGCTCCAGGGGAAAATGGCTGTCTAAAAATTCCAGCAAGAGCCTGCATTGATGTTGAGGTAGAGATAAAAAGACTCAGTTTTTCACCTGGAAGACCTCCAAATGATTGGTTTAGGAGATTACCCCAAATTGCTAAAGGCAATATTTCTTTGTTGATTATGGATGCAATTGACTGATTGCAATACAAATCCCATCTACAACATAACTTCACAGAAATAAGTAAACCAGTATTGGACCAAACAACTGGACACAATAACTTAGACAATTTAACATAAGAAATTAACCATCATATTCCTGAAGGATATTTTTGCTTATAAAAATTCTGGGTTAACCATTATTTTCTTTTAGCATTTTATTTTATTTTTTTGTCTTTTTATTTTTTTTTAAATTTTTAAAGATACTTATATTTAAATAAAAATAAGGGAATTATAAGACAATGTTATTTACAAATATAAACATAAAATTGATAAGTTAGATGAAATGGAACAATACCTCCGAAACCACCACCTACCAAAATTCACTCAAGTTTAAATAAATAAAATGAAGAGAACCTTAATTGTGAAGAAATTGAATTTGTAGCTACTAACCCCCAGGAAAGGACTTTTCCTGGCCCAGATGGTTTCAGGGGCAGATTCTACAAAACACTTAAAGACTTGAAGAAGAAATTACATGAATACTTTATAATCTTTTGTATAAAATCATTTCATAAAACCAGCTTTCCCCAATAACAAAATCCAATACAGACAGGAGTAAAAATGTAAATGCGAAAAATATCTTTCCCAAACTTTCAATACAAAAATACTTAACAAAATATTAACTTGAACCCAGTAACAAACACAAAAATTAATATACAGTAACCAAGTCAGTTTTTTACTGGACAAGCACAGGTGGTTCAATATTGGGAAAACTTCAATGGTTTCCACATATTAAGTCTAAATAAGAAAAACTAGTAAGAGCATAGGAATTGACGTAGAAAAACATCTGGAGAAATTAAAAATTCATTCACTATAATAACTATCAGCAAACTAGAATACAAGAAAACTTTGAAATAATAAAGATCATCTAAAAATTCTACTGTTAAAATGATATACTTAGTGAAAGATGAACGTTTAAATACTAGGATTCAGAACAAGGAAAGGATGTCATTTCCCACCACTCCTAGAAGTAGTACAAAATCATAAAAAGTAATAGCACACTGAGAGATCATAAAAGTTACTAAAGTTTACCTCATTCACATAAGATATGATCTCAACATAAATTTATCAAGGAATCCACAGAAAAATAAGCCTCCAGGAACTAATAAGCAAGTTTTACCAGAGCCCAGAATTCAGATAAAACACCCAATAATCAATCTTATTTCTATGTACTAGCAATAAAAACATAAAAGTAAAAATCTTAAAAAGAATGTTTCAATTAACCACATTACTACAGAAAACAAAATACCAAGATAAATATCTAAATGCAAAATGTACAGAATATGTAGCCTGCAAACTAAGAAATGTTTGATGTAGTATATCAAGTATCTATGCTGAGATACGTACTGTGTTTAAGGACTGCAAGAATAAGCATAACAAAGGTGGATTTTTATATTGATCTGTACATTCACTAGAATTGTAGTTAAAACACCAGCAGGCTAGTTGTAGATCTAGACCAACTAGTTTTAAAACTTACATGGCCAAGTCAAAAAACTAGAATAGGCAAAACGGTTTTCAAAAAAAGTAATAAATGTGGAGGAATCTTACTATCTTCTTTTAGGACTTATTCTAAGATATGTTTTTATGGCATAGTGACAGATAAATAAAGAGATCAATGGTCATATACAGAGAGTTCTAGAAACCCATACACATATGGTCAATTGATGTTTGATGATGGTATAAAGCCTAGTCAATGGAAAAAAGAATAATATTTGAAAAACTGTCATGAGAACATTTGAAAATCTGAAAGCAATATAAAAGGAGCTCCTTCTTTACCCAACAAGTCTATAGAAAAAATTAACACTAAATGTTGTTTGTTCTACTGTAAAAATTTTAGAAAAAATATGTAAAAGAAATTCTTCATGAATAAAGTTAGACAAAGTGCCCATAGAAATGACCCAAAAAGCACAAATCATGGTGGCAGAAAATAATAATACACTGGACTTCATTAAAATAAAATGAGTTTTCTGAAAGAATGAAAAGAACAATACTTAGATTAGAAGAACATATTTGAAAATCTCAAAATGTTGAAGGCCTTATAACCAGAATATGTATAGAACAAACTACTACAAAGGAATAAAATAAACAATGCTATTAAACATGTATAGACACTGCACTAAGAGGATAAAGAATTGCACAAAGGCACATGAAAAGACATTCAGCAGCAGTAGCCATTATGGAAATACAAATTTAAACTAACTTGAGAAACCATGACTAAAATAAAATATGATAAAAATACCAAAATATGCTAGGGAAGTGTCACAACTGGAACTCTCCTACAATTCTGGTATGACAGTAAAATGGTACAGCCCTTTGGGAAAATTCGTCAGATTTGAATAGTGAATACCCACCATAGGACCCCAATATTCCACTGCTAGGTAATTAAAGGAGAGAAATGAAAATTTATGTTCATGCAAAAACTAGTATATACATTTATAGACACTCTATTTATAATCACCAAAATCTGCAAACAACCCCAGTGTCTTACAGTATAAGAAAGAGTAAGCCAAAAGTGGAACATCATACAATATAATACTTGACAATAAAAAGGAATAAACTACTGATATATGCAAAAACTTAGGCAATAATTTGGGTGCAAATATCTTCAAATGGTCTTAAGATGACATACAATATGTTAATATTTATATGATGTTCTTTTAATAACAAAACTATAGTGATGATGAACAGAACACTGTTTGCCAATGGTTAGGTTGGGAGAATAGTGTGATTACAAAGAAGTAGCAACAGGGAAAATTTGCAAACTATTCTAGATCCATATTGTGGTGGTGTTTACAAGAATGTATAGATGTGTTAAAATTCAAAGATCATACAGATAAAAAAAGTCTTTATTGCATTTTAATTTTAGAATTATAAGTAAAATATAAAATTAAAAAATAAAAGGGGAAAATTCAATGAGCTATATTTATTATCTTCTCTATATGTAATTTTTATTTCAATATAATTTTACTAAAGACATTGGTAATGATGATAATAATAATAATAAAATGAAGGAATAGAAGTCTAACAATACCCTCTATGGGTAGAAAAATCCAGAAGGAGCGGCTCCCTATGGCAACAGATGAACATATTTTTAAAAATTAATGAAATTTGGCTGATTATTAAATATTTAAAATATAGAAATATGAATTTTGACAATCTGAAATTATAACTGTATTAGGAACTGAGCCAGTTGCTTTAGGTGAGATTTATGTAACACTGTCCAATGAAAGAATGTTTTATTTTATTTACTGGTTGATTGATTAGTTGATTGATTGACTCTCATGTACAGGTTTAATGGCTAGGCAGTCCACAAAGAAGGACTCTCATTTCCAGATATCCAAGTTTCTTCTCTCTCATTTCTCTGCCATTTCCTGGGTTGTTTCTCTTGAACATATGTTTTTTGATGGAACAAAATTGCAAAGCCTGATTCTCCCTGGCTGAAGTGAAAAAGAATGTAGAGGTCAATCACCTTCATTATGTGATTTTGACCCAGATCATACATCACTTCCACTAAAATGTCAATAGCCTAACGCCATCATATTTATCCACTTAGCTACAAGAGAAGCTGGAAATGGTATCGTCTAGGCAGGAAGTTATGTATGCAGATAACATTTGAATGGGAGGTCCCCACAACCCCAACAGAATAGAGAATAAATATTCTCTATTTAGAGATAAATTATTCTCTATTTATAGATAACTTATAATTTACCAAATAACAAATGAAAATTCAGAGCTGGAGATTTTCAATAAGCCTGGTGAGGTTCAAATACTTCAATGTAAGTATTAACATATATTCTTTAAGGATACTTAGTTTTTATAATAGTATGCTATGTTATACATGACATTAATGAAAATAAGTGACAATATATGTAATGCCTGATACTGCTAGTTGCCTGCCTAAGAGTTTCTCAAATAAAATCAAAACAATGCTTCCCAGTCTTCCTAGAAGAAGGACTAAAGGTGGATAGAGCCTTTACCTCAACTTTTTCAAATATAGATTAAGTGGAATTTTTAGGAGATTATTTCAGGAAAATCTTTACAAGAGGCTTGAGTAGGAACACACTTACTCTTCTGCGGTAATGACTTCTGTCTTTCCCTTTCCAGGTGTCGGGACCGTGATGAAATGCTGGGTGCTGCTGTGCTCATTTCTACACTTGGGAAACAGAGCCATGTGCTCAGGTCACTGAAGATAAAGTGTTAAAAAGTGCGGTTCCATGGTGAAGTTTGGAACTGACATTTCAATTCTACAATTGTTAGAATGGCAGAAAAGTAAAGCTTATTTTGCATTAGCAACATTTTGGGGAATGTTCTTTTATTCAAGGGTATCATGATTCCATATTCATATAATAAACAACCACATTCCAGCAGTGAAGAGAAGGAGATTTGAAATCAATTAGGAGGAACATGTAGGCATTTCCTCATATTTCATAATAAAGCATCCATCTCTATTATCTGCAGCCTACAGCATAGAGGTGACATGCAAACAAACAGAGATAAAAAGTTATTTCCTAAAAGTACAAGAAAAAGACTTTACAAATCTTCTAAATCATCATAAAGATAAAAAAAACAAACAAAGGACAAGCATAAATACATAAAGCACATAAAGACATCACTATGGTTAAATGTGAATAGACTATTTCTCTAAGAATCACATATATAGTTAAGTGTTTCTGTGCTTTGCACAGTAATAGGGAAATTGACTAGAGATGAGAGTTTGCACTAGAATGTGAGAAATATTTTTCCTAAGATCATTGTTTTTATGGTCATTTTTTGTTTTATCTAACATTTTATCTGTCAAATTTCAAATATATAGAATAATTGAAATGGTATAAGGAGAAACTAATTATATTTTAACTGAATTTATTAATTTCTAACATATTATTTTACCTATACATACATATTTTGATATTTACACATATAGATTCTCTCAATTGTTTCATAAATAGTGCACATTCTTTTACTCAAATGTAATCATCATATATACCTCTTTGCATATACATATAAAATTTATAGTGTTCTTAAAATAAAAACATTTTTCTCAATGTACCAATTAAACATTTGAAATTATGTTGCAGAAATACCCACACTTCCTCCTTAAACACATTAGAACATGTCTGATGAGATCCGGACGTTCCCCAACAAAATCATAACATCTTTCTCACAGTCAAGGAAGAGTGTCAACCTTAATCTAACAATATTACAATTGTAATATGTACACATATATACAATATTACATATTATACCATATCATATACCTGTCTACATATTATGAAATTTGATAATTAATAAATTTAATGCTATGTTAATCCTTCATATTGAATTAATTATAATTTATCTAACCAAAGTATTGTCATAATAAAGATCAAAGAATATGTTTCTCTATAAACTAATATTAATGACTTAAACAATATATACTTAAATAAAAATGAAAGACAAGCAGCAATTAATATGTACAACAGGTACAACAGGACTCCTTTCATGTAAGAAAGAGAGGAAAATAATAAAAATAATATATTCATATAAACACATACATACACATATATACACACTCCTTTATACACTTATTTTCACCTTTTTAATTAATATTTTTTTAAAAATTTTAACAAATACTTAGATTATATAAATGTTACACAAAAAATATAGGGATTCCCATATGCCCCACACCCCACATCTCCCACATCCTCTCATATAAACATCCTTTATTAGTGTGGCACATTCAGTGCAACTGATAAGCTCATCCTGGGGCTTTGCCATTAAGCATGGATCATAGTTCATACTGTAATCTACACTCTCTCCCCACAGTTCTCCATGATATGTGATTATATAAAATGGCCTATATCTGTTCTTGCAATGTCATTCAGGACAATTCCCAAGTCCTGAAAAAGGTCTTGTATTATAACTCTTTTTCCCTCTCCCTGTCCCCAGAGCCTCCAGTGGCCATTGGCTCCACATGAATGTTGTAATTTCTTCCATTGCTAGAATGACAATATGTCTGTAGTAGAATACCAGTAAGTCTACTCTAGTCCATATTTCTTTCCCCAATCCTGAAGATTCTAGGATGGTGATGTACACTCCAGCTCTAACTGAGAGTGAGCATATATCCCATGAAGAAAATGAATGGGATTATCTTGCTTGCAGTTGCAAACTCTCTCTGTTCCTTGGGATGGTTGTTGTCCATCATTATCTCCTTGTTAGTTGTCCTGAGTGAGTCCAATGAGCTGTAGAGTAGGTGTTACAATTCCACTGAGGTTCTGGGCTCTGCTGGTACATGGAGAGCCCAAAGACTTGAGTTTATTGGATGTACACCATAGATTACATCCATATGGTTGGCTACATACACTTTTAATATTACATGTAATAAGATTCTCTGTCACAATGCTTCAAAACCCAAGAGATATTATATTGGTTGGGTATAGGGTAGGGTGGGTAAGGATGGCAGTGAAAATTTTGAGTATAAATTTTATGTATTTATCATTATGTTTCCTGTCTCTCTATTTAAAAATAAATTATATTTAAATGGATGAGAAAAAAAGTGCTAAAATAGAAAGCAAAGAAGGAAAGTTACCTAACTGTACATCATATATTTATTGTGGTCATAAAAAAACAAATAAAGGGAATTAATTTCAATACCTTGCGAATATGATATGCTAATTTAGTTACCTATGTACTAAATACAAAATGGACTACAAAGTAATTTGGACCTTTTTTTCTCAGCAGTAGTAACAATAGTGCAGTAATTAAAAAATTAAGTAACCTTTAGTATAGATTATGAAAAATGATTTAAATGTAGTGAATTCTTTGGGAACCAGGATTTTTACTATGGGAAATAAGAATTATTAAAATTGAATGGGGTTGTATGGAAGTGTGCGTTGAGGTATTTTATTGATGTTTCATTAGAATTAAAAGAATTAAGATGAACTTCTGAGTTCTTAAAATATATATTTAAGTGTGTGTGATTTTAATTAAAACCAATTAATTCATAATGCTTTATAAGGTTATTGGTAATCATTTCACTCCTGGAAAATCTAGTTAAGAATTACGTGTTAAAATAATAACACGTTATATTATATGTTATATAATAATAAGATCAAACTCCCACACATCTGGCCTAAAGGATTGTAAAGCACTATTGTTCATGTGCATGGTAAATAGTGTCAATACATAAAGGGGTATAATAACACATTAAAAATAGTATTAAAATTTACCTGACTATAAAAATAATACAGATTTAAAGCAAGGTAATTGTATAACCATATTTTACTGCAATTTTTTTTTCTGGTTACAGAAAAATATATACTAACAGCATCAATTCATTGTTTACGTTTGTCTGGTCAAACAATTCCTGGAAAAACTTTACTTGTATCATACTCTGGAACATAAAAAGAAACAAAATTGTCACTCTGGTACAATTAAGACTTCTCTTTCAACATATGAAGTTGATCAGTTATAAAATGAAAGCCCCTTATTAGGTTGGTAATGATGTTTTTTTTTTCTGAGAAGAGAAGCATAATCCCTCTAGGGTCCTAACAGGTGCTTTTCTAAAGGGGAAAGGGGGCATCAAATAAATTACAGTATAAATTCCAGTATGAACTCTCTGACATTGATGTTGGCTGGACCATTTTACTTTCACCATGTTGAAACCCCATATTGGTAATGAAATCTCTGAAACTGAAAAAGCAAGAAAATACTTTGCTAAATTCTGGATTGTCTAAGGTAAAAGAAACAATTAGATGATAGAAAATATGTTAAAATGTTGTGAAAATTTACACATCTAAGGAACTTGCTGAAACCAAATATTAATTAGGTAAGGCAAAGTGTGTATTTTTAAATATTAGATTGGCTGGCTAAATAAATGCATAGAAATGGTTTGAGTTAAAAAAATATGCATATGCACACACAGACCTCCAATGTCTTGCATGTAAATTTCTACTATATCTAAAGCGTGTTTCTGAACCTAGTACCATGTTTTATATTTCCTAGATAATTGGGTCTATGAGCCCTATTAGTCAAAAAGGATGTCACAAAGCAAGGGAAGAGATTTTACACTAGGACTTTTATGATTCCTCTAGTTTATCAGCTATCAGTCTTTATATTGAAAAGGAAGATGAAAGAACACTTCTTTAGCAATATTTTAAAAATACAATGTAATAACCAATTTATTAATAAATTTTAATCATAATACTTTCTTGATATTAATGTATCATATAAATTATTCTTGAATTACCTTAAGATCTAACAATAGTAAATTTGCCTAAAGAACTCATTTTCTTTTTCTTTTTTTAATGGAAACTTGAAATAACAGTTTGCTACAGAGGGAATCTCCATATATGGTAAGTTTGTCTTTGACCATTTATAAATATGTCAGTCACAGAAAAAAAATTTAATTCCTGGTTAATTTCCAATGTAGGGCTAATCCTAGCCACAGGCCCTTAGCTCTAGATCCCCCTTAAATGGTTTGATGTTTGT
Source organism: Cabassous unicinctus (assembly GCA_029593785.1). NCBI lineage: Eukaryota > Metazoa > Chordata > Mammalia > Cingulata > Chlamyphoridae > Cabassous > Cabassous unicinctus. Next base: position 8,834 of record JAQZBX010050372.1, on the reverse strand, counting down.
GACTTTGAAAAGAGCTCAGTTCAACATATATAATTCATGAATTCACTTGCTAATATTCACACCATATAATCCCACAGAGCAAGTGGATTTTACACTGCATGAGGATTTTTCTAATTCTAGAGCATATTATCTGTTAATTAGCTTCTTAATAAAGAAGGTTATAAAAAGTTTTCCTCCTCAATATATTATTTTTAAAAAATCTGGGAGCAGATGTGGCTCAAGTAGTTGAGCTCCCACCTCCCACAGGAGAGGTCCCGGGATCAATTCCCAGTGCCTACTGAAAAAAGCAAACAACAAGCAAAACAAACAAAAAAACCTACTCAGGAAACCTGATGTGGTTCAGTGGTTGAGTGCTGGGTTCCCACATATGAGTCCCAGGTTCAATCCCAGGGCCTCACTACCTAAAGAAAAATAAAATTGAAAGTAAATAAAAATCACTTTTATTTTTCTAAATAAAAGGGCAAAGTCTGGGATTTCATTATGTTTGCGTCAACATGAAGGGAGGGATTTGTTAACATATATTCCTTTCCACATGAACAAATTCTGCATTTTATATGCCAATACCAAAAATTTGACTTGGGAAACATAAGCATTCAAAGGAAAAATTTAGGGAAATCTACTGTCATTTCTTCACAATACACATTGGTCGTGGATCCTCAGTAGATCCCATGTATGTGTTTTTAACAGGAAGTCTTTGACTTATTACTCATAATCCTTGTTTAGAAAAAATAAGTCAATTTTTAAAGTGTGGTTAGAAAGTTAAATGAGTACTTCATTTAAAATGTAATATTTACTTTTTCAAAATATTAGTGTCTTTAACTATAAAGTTCCTTTAATTTTTCATATACACTATTTTTTTTCAATGTATTATTATATGATATTTAATACTTTGTAGAATCTTGAACATTTGAACATTTGAAAATTTGATAGTAAACACTGCAGATATTTTTTGTTCTTGTCTTTTCTTTATTCACTCATTTTAATAAACTTCTGTTCACTGAATAATATTATCTAAGCATTATATGCTTAGTATCATAATTTTCTTTCAAGAGTTTCATTATTTATAGAGCATCACGGGAAAGAGTTTGTTTAATCTCAGGTAGGACAGAGAGATGCTGCTGTTTAATGAAAGGAAAGAGTAGAAACAGTAATATTAATTTTAAGGCAAGAATAATAACATTGTTCAATTAATCTCAGCAATTCTTAATTAAATATTTCTGGAAAAAAATAAAAACATGGCAGAAAATAATAATTCCATTTGTTTGAAGAAATCATTATTTATACTTTGCATTATTTATGCTACACATTTTATCTGAGCCAAAAATAATTGAAAATTACTTCCAGGTTAAAGAAAGGAGGGGTGAAAATTAGTGTAGGGGAACCATGGAGTTATTGTGGCATTTTATTTTCTAAAAATATTTTCTGTAAGGATTTCCCAGTCTGAAAATGTGATGTTTTTAAAAAGAGAATATATTAGTTTTTAAAGTATCTGAAAAAATTCTACATAATTATCAGTTTGCCTGCATTCATTGAAATTAATCATTATTGTAAATAATCATAAACTTTGTGATGACTGGGCTCTCTGGTATGCTGAAATGTAATAGGAATGGAGAACAAGGAAAGTGAGCACAATTTGACCTAGCATATACAAGTTTTAAATGAAATGTACACAAATACTTAAATTTTAATGGGAAAGGGATTTGAATATATACCAAAATAGGTCTGTTTCTTGTTGGGTTCATATTCAGACTCTCCCAACTAAATTTCATTTCTATTATATAGCCTTAATTTAATTTGTATTAAGTTTATGTTTTGAGAATATAACATTACTCTTCATCTTTAAATGATTATGGTTTTGAAATTATAGAATTATTGACATATTTATTTCTTTCCAATGGAAACACTTTGTCAATCAGGTAACACATGATTCATTCTTATTTCACTGAAAAATTACATATCAGTCTTTCACTATGTACCTGCTATTTCCCACCATCATTAAAATTTACATTCAAGAATAATATACATTTTCTCTCTTAATGGAACTTAGTCTTTGGACAGTACATAAAAGTATAATCAATGAGATAATAAGGTACAAATGGAAAGTGCCTAAGCAGATGTGGAGGATGGACCATCAACTTTCACTGAAATGTGAAAACACAAATGCTCCTGAAGGATCAACAAGAATTTCACCCTCTTGTTAAAGACCTGGGGTGAATATTCTATAAATATCATAAATGATGAGATATTTGTATCAGTATTTCTAATAGTTTGAGATCTGTAATGAAAATAGAGGTAGCACAATTCATCCTTGACCAAGGCAAAACTATTTTCCATTTGTTAATCTACTCTAAGCTTCTAGATTTTTTACCCTAACCTTTGTGTGTTTATTTCACTTGCTCCAGAAAGACCAGTGTGGAGAGAGGAGATGAACATCTACAATTTCACCACCGAGAAGTTTTTCCTCCTAGGGTTCTCTGATCTTGCTGAGGTGCGCTATCCTCTCTTTCTATTTTTGACTGTCATCTATCTAGTCACTTTGTTGGGAAACTGCACCATTCTCCTGGCCATTGGGACTGAGAAAAAGCTGCACACATCGATGTATTCCTTCTTGAAAAATCTGTCTCTCTTAGACATAGTCTGCCCATCAACTATTATTCCCAAGATGCTTGAGAACTTCTTGACTGAGAAGCAAAGCATTTCTTTTGTTGGGTGTGCCTTGCAGCTTTATTTCCTTTTGGCCCCGGCAGTTACCGAGGTCTTCCTTCTGGCCGTCATGGCTTATGACTGGTATGTGGCCATGTTTCCCCCTTCATTACACCCTCATCCTGACTAAGGTATGCTGTGCCCAGCTAACAGCTGGAGCCTGGGTAGCAGGGTTTCTAAATTCCCTCCTTCATACAGTGTTCACTTTCTGCCTGTCTTTCTGCAAGTCCAATGACGTTAACCAGTATTATTGTGACATTCTGCCTCACTCTCCTGTTCTTCCACATATGTAGCAGAGATGCTTGTTTTAGTGGAAGGAGGGATCTTGGGGATCAGTGCCTTTCTGATCACCCTTATTTCTTATATCTACATCATATGCACAAGCCTAAAGATCCAATCAGCAGAAACGAAGCACAAGGCCTTCTCCACATGCACCTCTCACCTTATTGTGGTCTGTCAATTTTACTGCACAATACTATTTATTTACATACGTCCTTTCTCCAGTCAACATTCCCCAGCCAGAGACAGACTCATCTTAATGCTGTATGTGATTATCACCCCAATGATAAATCCCCTAATCTACAGCTTGAGAAACACAGAGGTTAAAGGAGCTCTCAAAAAGTTTTATGTTACAGCAAACATAATAGTGACAAAGAAGTTATTTAGCATTCCACTTAGATAGAATTCATAGGAAGAATTGGAAGAATGTATAGAAAGAACATCTAAATCCAGATATCTATCTATATAATGCACACACATATAAAGGGACACATATGCACACAGACACAGACATATACGTATTGTTATGTCCATGGATTTATTACATCTATCTCTGTCCATTGGGAAAATAAAAAAAAGCAACATCCAAATATAGCATTTTTGAGAGCAAAACAGGGAACTGTTAATAGCAGTGGTATAAGTGATATAAATGCTCCTCATCTTAAGTAAATATAGTATCTAATTGCGTTAACTATGTCCATATTAGTAGCCATCAGCAAACCTATATCCTTGTCAATATCTATCTATATCTATACCTTTAACTACCTGTATCTGTATCTATATCTAACATCTATATTAGTTTTATTTTTATATTTTTACATCTATATATGTTTTTATTTATGTGTATATCTATATAAAACCATCTGTAGTTATTCCACTTATTTTTTTTTTACCTTAATTGCCTCCCTTCTTATCCTCATATGTCTCATTAACATTATCATTTCACCTTTCCTTTTCTTCAACTTTGATTTCCATTTACTCTCCATTTCTCATGTCGCCCTTTTTCATGTGATCATATGCATTCTTATTTCCACCTGTCCCTTTACTTAATTATTTCCATATCTATATCTCTTATTTAATTTGAGAATATTATTATTTTAATGTCAGCATGTTCAACACAGAAATTATCATACTCTACCACATGCAAACATGCACAAAAACTATTACATATATATATTTAACAATAATATCAATGTTTCCCAGCTACCCAGTTTAAAAATTCCAAATCAGGCTCTCCTTTTTAATGAAGCTTACCACTTATATTCATTGTGAATAGAGACCTGTCACTTCTCACTTTATGTTACCAGCATTTTCCCTTGATTTTAGAGATCAAAACCTTCTCTGTGGACCATTGAGCATGTTATACACAATTTCAAATCAACAAAATGTTTAAACTTTTCCCCAAATACCTTAACTCTGCATTCCTATTACTTACCCAAAAAAGTGTCCCCAGGCTGGTGATAACATTTAATTGTGTTCTGCTGTAAAAGGTAAATTACACCTATGCTGCATTTCTTCACTATTCACACTCTAGCATTCCATATCTTCTCTCTTCCTATTAACCACCTTCATCCATTCTTTATGAATAAGTGCAGTGATCCCATCAATAGTAAATATGCTTATATTATTAAAAGGCTCACTGTTTTTTATTCATCTGGACTGACATTGATCTGTTAGCCATCTTCTAAGCTTTACCAAATAACAGCATTTTCATATATAGCATCACCTAAAAATCTAGAAGTTATAAGCACTTTGATATGCCAAATTATGGGGTCATGTAGATTTTCCAAAATTGGCAATGTCCCAATATGTGTATTCTATAACTTTCCATTGCTATTCATAGAAATAATTGCTCAAATAACAGTTACTTAGATTTAGGTAGAATAGTTAAATCCATACACACTTGAAGAAGGAAATAAAGTAATAATCATACATATTTGATATATGCCCTGCTTCATGTCTTCATATTATTCTGTATAGAATAATTTATCTCTGATATGAAACAATCAGGTAAAATTCCTATTTTATGAAATCATCATGAAATTTGTTAAATGAAATACCTAAAATTAAATTGTGGCAGTTTGATATTATTTATGAATTCCAAAAAGAGATATTGATTGTGTTAGTAAATTGACCTGTTCCTCTGTGTGTGATTCCCCTTTGATTGTATTAAATTCAGATATTTCACTTTTCGTTTAGTAAATCAAGATTAGGGCTTTGATTCTCCCATGTAATTAGAGTGCGACTCAGCATTGAGTCCCAGCCCCCTTGGTGTGCTGATGAAACAGACCCTCACACAGAAGTAGATACACAGGAGAACACAGAAAAAGACACGGCCAAGGAGAGAACTTAGTTTTGATGCTGGAGCCCCAGAGAGAGATGAGACATTTGCCTGATAATTTACAGCTGACCTTGTGAAGAGAACAGAGCAGCTGGGCCCAGAAAGAAATGAGCTTGGAGAAGAGAGACTAGCCCTCCAGCCTACAGCTGAGATCAGAAGAAACTGTGCTTATGGAGCCTTAAGAGAAAGAGGAAGGCTGTACCCTGACAGACATCACCCACTATCCTGCACCAACACATGGCAACAGACTATTGGTGAGAAAGTACCTCTTATGGTACCTTGAGTTGGACTCTTTAGGACCTTGTGACTGTAAGCTTCTACCCCCAAAAATACAATTTATAAAAGCCAACAGATTTCTGGTACTTTTTATGAGCACCCCTTTGGCTGACTAATACATAAGTAAACGTTAAAACTCACCCAAGTTTTCTATTCAGATTCTTGAAATGCAAGCTGGTCAGAACTTGCACTATAAATAGAACTGACAGCATTCTTGTGACTTCAAAAATTTCAATATTCTCCATTGTATTTAACAGGGCCCAGAGTCACATTAGTAAACATTTGAAATATGTAAGATACAATGTAAAAAGTATTAAAATATAAAACACAAGGTAAACTTCAACATGTAAAGGAAAAGAACATTTTTTAAATGTTGGTACTAAGGTGAAATAAATGTTGGAACTATATGAAAAAGAATTTAAAGCAGCAATTATAAAAAAATGCTCAAATTAGTAAGGGCAAACATTCTTGAAATTAATGAAAATTAGAAAAACAGAGGAAAAATAGGAGGACTCAGAGGAATTTTGGACTTGAAAAAATACATTAACTAAATAAACAAAAAACAAAAAACCACCCAAACACTACAATACAGGTTGTGAAATAATATGGAGATCACAGAGGATATGTCAGAATATTAGAGATAGATAAATAGAAATTATCCAATCTTAACCAGAGAGATGTAAAGTATTGAAAAAAATATATAAATGAATAGAGCCTTAAAGAACTGTGGCAGTAATAAAATGTCTTACATTCATATCACAGGAAGCCCAAAAGAGTAGGAGAAAGAATACAGTAGGAAAAAAGAAAATTGAAGGAACTATGGCTTTATTGTGCTCAGGTTAGGAGAAGGAGAAACAATTATCATTTCCAGAAGCTAAAAGAGTTTTAACCAAGGATGAAACCAAAGATATACATGCTTAGAACTTCATAATAAAACTTTCATAGTCTAAAGAAAAAGGAAAAATTTTGAGAGCAACCAAAGTAAAAGGACATATTATATAAGTAGAAAAAATGTTTCAAATGAATGTGGATACTCATTAGTATCCATGGAGGCCGAAAGGAAGTGGAAACAAATGTTTAAATAGCCAAAGGAAAATAATGGTTAATCCAGAATTTTTTAGAAGCCAAAATATTCTTCAGGACTATGATGGTCAATTTCACGGGTCAACCTGTCCAAGTTATTGTGTCCAGTTGTTTGGTCCAACACTGTCTTAATTAGTTATTGGGAAGGTTTATTGTAGATGGGATTTGCATTACAATCAGTTAATTGCCTCCATAATCAACAATGAAATATCTCCTTTAGCAATTTGGAGTAATATCCTCATCACCAGTTTGAGGTTTTACAAGTGAGAATTGTGGGTTTTATCTCTGCCTCAACATCAATGCAGGCTCTTGCTGGAATTTCCAGCCAGGCATTTTCCCCTGGGGTACTCAGAGTAAGGACTTCAACATCAGCTTTATTTGAGAATCCAGATAGGAAGTTTGCTCAGTGAAGTTCAGACTTGCCAGCTTCCCTGTTGTTTCTGGAATATCCTAATATGAGATTGAAGTGAAATGAAGACATTGTCAGATAAAGTAAATAGAGGAATTCATTGTTAGCACACTCACTTGTAACATAATGGCTAAATAAGTTATTCAAACAGAAGGAAAATGAAACCAGAAAGAATACTGGAGTAACTTTAATGAAAGAAAGTCAACAGAAATGCTACACCTGTCATAATATGATTGTTCTTCCTTGATTCTTTTATTGTATTTTGGATGTTGAAGCACAAAGATATAACATTATCTTATAAGGTTGATAATGGATGTAAACCTTAATACTCAAGACAACTAAAACCAAAAATGAGGTAGCAATTGGTCAATGTGTTAGTAACATTTCTACATTCCACTTAAAATGGTAAAATACTGATTCTAATATGTCTGTGAAACTTAAGGTATATAGTTGTGGTAAGAAAAATATCTAAAAATGATCCACAGTAAATTTTATGTTCTAAGGTACAGAACATGATAATATAAGTGATCACTCCCACATTTATACTATATACAGTACAGTTGTCCTTAAAATAGGAATATTATCTCGAATTATCCACTGGCTGCAATGTAATAGCATGGGCCCTCAAAATTAGAGAGCTTTCTCTGGTTGGTGGTCAAAGAGGAAGTCAGAAAAATATGATATATGAGAAAGATTCATCACGATGATGCTGGCTTTGAAGATATAGGTGGCCACATGAGAAGACATGCAGGTGAATTTAAAGATCCAAGAGAGGTCCTAACTGAGAACCTGCAGGGAAACAGACACTACCATCTCTGAAAGGAGCTGGATTCTGCCAAAAACTTGAATGAAGTCGGAAGCAGATTCTTTCAAATACTTTCCAGCAAGAAATATAATGCTGAAGACACCATAATTTTGGCCTACTATGATTATGTGCAGAAAATTTAGGGACATTGTACCTTGGCTTTTGACTCTGAAAATTGTGAGATAATTTGTTTTTGCTTAAGTCACTAAGTTTGTTATAAATTTAGCATAGCAATAGAAATAGTTGGAATAGTAATGCCTAGAACAACATGTAAAATTATACCAAAAAAATAGAAAAATTAGTAGACAAAGGAAGATGTAATACAAAAGAACTTCAAATACTCCAAAAAAGAATGAAAGGAAACATAATAAAACAAATAGCAAAATGGTTGACAAGCAACAAAATCCCAAAATTTATTTTTTAAACTCTTACATATTTATACACTGTAATTTATTTTAAAGTGTTTAATTTGTATTTTTTTTAAATTTTATTCTGTTCCCCCACACACAGATGGCTCCCTTGTCTGTCTGCTCATCTTCTTTAGGAGGCACCAGGACCTGAACCTGGGACCTCCCATGTGGGAGGCAAGTGCCCAGCCACTGGAGCCATTTCCACTCCCCCAAAATTAATTTAAATGCACATAGTATATTTAGACTAATTAAACATAACTATTATAATAATAGACTTAAAAAATGACCCAAATGAAAATATTGTCTGTGGAAACTTATTTGAAATATAATGGTATAAGTAGATTAAAATTAAAAGAATTAAAATAAGATATATTGTGCAAATATTATGAAAAAGAATATTTGCATGGCTATATTAACATCAGGCAAAATAATTATTGGAGAAAAGGCAATTAACATGGACAAAGTGAGATATTATATATTATGATAAAGTTAATTAATCATGAAGGCATAGCAATTTTAATATATATA
>JAQZBX010050371.1:0-19666 GCA_029593785.1 Cabassous unicinctus | reverse complement strand
GATTCAATCCCCTTAATTGTGATTGGTTTGTTAAGTTCTTGTATTTCTTGTAACGTCAGTGTAGGTTGGTTGTGCGTTTCTAGAAATTTGTCCATTTCATCTAGGTTGTCTAGTTTGTTGGCATTGCTGCATCTTCTTAAGCCCACAAATGAGACATTATGGGGAGATACCTACAAGAAGTGAATAGAAGAGGAAAGGACACATGGCTAGTTTACAAATGGACTGTACCATATGCTGTCATGTGCTGTAAGTGGACAGCCACAGCATTATAAGCCTACTCAGGGTTGTCCCTGAAAAATAGCATTGAAGGAGAATTTTCCCAGGGTTAGAACTTCAGGTAGTACATCTGATTATCAAAAAGTGATAGCCTGAAATATGGATCTACACTAATTCATTAACAGTGGCTAAAAGGTTGGCTGATTACCCAGGGGCTTGGAAAGGATAGGGTCTGGAAGATGGGTGACAAGGAGGTCTAGGGAGGAGGTATGTGAAATGATTTCTCAGAATGGACAAAGGGTTTGAGGATATTTGTGTCCCACAGTAGCATGTCCACTGCAAAGGAGGTGGCAGACCATATGTTCTTCCCAATGGATGTCAGTCAGCCCCATTTACAGGCCTATCTAGTGGACAGGTTCCAGCAAGTAGTCCAGTAAGCAGAGGATGGAGGCTATGCATGGACGCAACAATATTCCCTTCATTAAGCTAAAGTGGCTATCACCACTGCTAATTTATTAGTCTGCCGATAGCAGAAGCCAGTGCTGAGCCTTTGATAGGGTACCTTCTCTGGAAGCCAGTTAGTCTTGTAGATGGTGAGTTGATTACACTGAATTCGTTCCATCATGGAGGGGGTGAAATTTCTCCTTATAGTCATAAACCTAAATTCTGAGTTCAAATTTGCCTTCTCTGCCCCCAGTACTTTAATACTACCATTTGTGGACTTCAGAATAGTTTTTTCATTGTCATCTTAACCTACACAGTATCACCTCCAACCAAGAAATATATTTTATGGCAAAAGAGGTGTAGCAACAGACTCTGGGGTATGAGACACACAGACTTGGGAATTCCTGAATCATGTGTTTCATACCCCAGAAGCTGCTGGCCCAACACAATGGCCAAATAGCACATAAAGGCTCAGTAATGTCAGGAGCTAGAGACAATATACTCTGAGATGTAGTATGATTAAATAAGATGTTGTATATGCCTTCAGCCAGTATATACAATGCCTTTTCTCCCAAAGAATTCAAAGGTCTGATGACCAAGAGAGAAAGATGGAAGGGGTTCCTCTCACTTTTGTAGCTTAAAAGCCACTTACAGAATTTTCTTCCTCCCTCTCCATCCTTTGCATTTTCAGGCCTAGGGGTCATTACAGCTTCTTGCTATTGGTATTCAGTTGTAGTGTTTCACGTCTGTTGTTGGAATAATATGTCAGATCCACCAAGATGAAAATTTGAGATGGTGGGATGTAAAAAATCAACTTCTCACATAGTGCTACTCACTATTTGTGACACTGCTCCAGGTTTGTGCCTTACAAACATAATTCAATAAATTTTATTTCATGTTACATCAATCAAAGACTGAAAAATGTATGGCACCTTTATTATTGCAGGTGTTCTCAACTCAACTTTACTTAGCCAAATCCCAAAAATGTCCATAGTCACTCGAGTACTATCTGACATTAGGGGAAGTGTGATACAAAAGAAATTGGCAAGGACCTAGACAAAAGTCTTAACAAAATTGCTATTAAAATATCTTACTCTTGCAAATTTTAAAAAGGCATATTACTGCTTATATCAGGTATTTATTCTTGTTTAAGACGCCACCCCAAACTTTAGGTACTTAATAAAACAACCTGTTTATTTGCTCATGATTCTGTGAGTGAGAAATTTGAGCTGGGCTCAGCAGACCAGTTTTTCTGCTGGTCACATGCAAAGCAGCTCATGCAGATGCAGTCATGTGGGTGCTTGGCTGGTTCCAGAGCATCTACAATGGCATCATTCACAAGTCTAGCAGTGGTGCTGGCTGTTGGCCAGCTGTCTTTCTCCACATGGAGACTAGCCCAAACTGATTCACCTGATGAACTCAGGACAAGTGGGGGAAGGCAGAAGCAGTAAGGCTTCTTGTAATCTTGCTGGTAAGTCACGCAACATCACTTCTAACACATTCTATTAGTCAAATCAAGTCATAGGTCCAGATCAGATTCAAGAGTGGAGAAATAAAAAAACTCTTCCTCTTACCAGGAAGAGCAGATGCAAAGAATTTTGGCTAGATTTTACCCACCACACCATGTGATAGGACTCCTTGTAGAAACTTGTAAGGAGTTGATGTGAATGAAGGACACTGAAGCTTAAATGTTATTAGTTTAAAGGCAAGTCCACTGCGAGATTAATAGGATTTCAAATGTGACCCTAATCTTAGCAGAAGCCCCCAAAGACTAAGGACAATATAACATGAGCCAAATGCACCTACATACTAAAGTTAGGTATTAGTACCCTTATGCAAAATGCTGAAAGAGGGTAAAATCTGGTTTCCCTACATTAGGCCATCAAATGATCACCTAACCCTTTGCTATAAAAAGAAAGATTTTTTAAAAATTGGGAATTTAAGACCTTAGTGTTGTCATTTCCTTTTCTATGAGAGAGCAGAGGCAGTGTGTCCCCTCATCTTAAGTCAAGCAGTAGAGGATTTAAGAGATACCTGAGATACACTTAGAGAACTTAATGCATATACTCTTATTATATGTCAGTTATTTTGGCATCCAACTTTCACCATAAGAAGCCTAAAGGCAAAAGGCAGTTTCAACTGGCCTAGTGGTGTGGTAAAGAGAAAGTACTACAAACTATACTTCCACAATGGTGGGCCGAAGGTGTTGTTTTGTTTGTTGTGGGGGAAAGGGTAGATGTGGATGCCTTTGAAAGAGCAGGTGTGAGCCTTTTGTAAAAGGAGAGTCATCTGGAGGACAGAGAGAGGACTGTCAGATACAGTGGAAAGTTGACTGTCAGAGGCCCAGAGGCTGAGCCAGCCTGGGCAGGAATCCCAACAAAGGAAAAGCAGCCAGATATTTCCAGAGAGTGGGGGGAGGTGGTCCTTGAGATCCCAAAGGGAGGTGAGTTTCAGACACATGCCACACCTAGAAACACTAACATCAACTTTGCCAGTCAAGTTAAGTCTTTTGCCCCTTATCTGCCCTACCTTTGTCCTCACACCTCTGCAGGGTCATAAACATCATCTGAGAATCAAGCAGGAAGAGGAAGAGATGGAGAGAGGGAAAAGAAAATTCAAACACGCCTCCTCCTCTAATGCAGGCTTCCAAGTCCGAAACAAACCTCAATGTGGGAATATGAAAAATTTGACATTGAATTAGAGTTTAGAGTTTTAAAATACAGAGAACTGGAATTTTAAATACCAAGAATAAGAAACAATTTGTTTATTTCCTGTTAGTGACTGTTTTAGTTTGCTAAAAGCTGCCAAGGCAATATACCAGAAATGGGGTGGCTTTTACAATGGGGATTTAATAACTTAAAAGCTTATAGTTCTGAGGCTGTGAAAATATTCAAATCAAGCCTTCACCAGGTGATCCTTTTCTCCTCAAGGACCTGCTGCTGGAGGTCCTGGATTCCTCTCATGTGACAGGACGCCTGCTGGACTCTGCCTTCTCCTCCAGGCTCCGTTGCTTTCACTTCTTGCTCTCATGGCATTCTCTCTCCTGGGTTCTTCTCTGTCTCTGTGGCCTTTGTTCTTTGTCTGCAGCTTTTTTTTCCTCCATTGATAAAGGATTCCAGTAAGAGGATCAAGACCCCCCACATCTCACAAACTAATCAAAGGCCTTTAGCTGAAGTAATTTAATCAAAAGATCCCACCCACAATAGGTTTACAGGCCCAGGAATGGATTAATCCTGAGGACATGATTTTCTAGAGTCCACAAAAGCTTCAAACTGCCACCGTGACGGAAAACTAGAACTTTATTTGGGGACATGAAAGACCAAGCTGTAATGCAGGTTTGAAGGGGTGGTAGAGTCATAAGTTTGCTTTCTATTGCATCCTATTGAGTCCAGTTCATTCAGTAAAAGTTAAGTTTGCCTCTGGTATTTCATATTGAGTCGAATTTTTAATTTTAATACAGTAAAATGTCAGGTATTTTATATATTATATGTTTTGTTTTATGTGTAAGAAATCCTTCCCTAACCCAAAGTCATAAAGAATGTCTCTTATATTTTCTGCTCAAAATTTATAAGTTTTGTCTTTTACATTTGTGTTTGGAATGCATGAGGAAGTTATTTCATGTATAATGTAAGACTGAGAACTCAGTTTTTATATGGATAACCATCTGTTCCAGTTTCATATGTTCATTCACTTATCATTTCCCGCTCTGATCAGTAATGCCAACACTGCAATAAATCAAGTTTCCATACCTGCCTGGGTCTATTTCTGGGGTTTGTTTTCTGATCCCTTGGCCAACACCAAAATGTCTTTATGCCTTAGATTTTTAATTGTCAATATAAAAGAAAATCTTAGGCCAGATATATATTATATATCATGATAATAGGATAATGGACAATTACTGTTGAGCATCTAAAACTTGAAGAATACATCATTTCTGGCAAAGACACCAAGTGTCAAAACTGAATGTCAATGTGATAGATGGAGGTGCAAAAGTCTCATGATAGAACAAGGAAGCTTTACTGTGTAAAGGGACTAAACCTCATGAGCCATGTGTCCTAAGAATAAATTAGTCCACATCTAATATTCTGTAATCTCAGTTGTTCTCACAAAGTATCTTTTTTCTTTGGGGACTGAAAAATTAATGAAAATATAGGATGGCATGAAAATTAATATTGCTGAACTTCACCTTTTAGGTAACTCAAGTAAGAAATAAGTGTAAAATGATGATAAGGAAGAAATAATTTTAAAATATGGGTATAAACACTTTATATTCTCTTTGGTGAGTAACTGATCAGTTTTATAATAATTATTTTGCATGTGCATTTTTGATGGCTTGGGGAAGTGTTAGAGCATTTAAGATGCTCTGCTATATTCAATGTGATCCTAATTAAAGGTTTAGAAGTGTTTAATTAAGTTTGCAATTAATGTTTAAATGTTTTGGGAAATTTAATCTGTTTAGTGCATAAGTTCTGATTTATTAGTTTGTGTATAAGCTGTGTAAATATTCAATGGAATGTTATTAATATCAAGTAAGTTCTAGCTTCATATGATTAATAAATTGGAAAATAAACTAATTATAAATTATAATCTTTATTCCTCTTTCTGCATAGAAATTATTTGGACATTAAGTAATCTCACAGTGATAAGCCATATCTTTCTCTATTATTTTTCTACAAAAATTTTTGACCCTTGATTCTTGCATAAATATTTTAGCATTAGCTTAGTAAGTTTTGTAAAAAATACTCTGTATATATTTTAATTGAAATTGTCCTAAACTAATAGATCAATTTGGAACAAATGTTTTCTTAATGATGACATATAGCATATCTTCTGTTCCTGTTCCAAAAAGGAATACTTCTAAAAATTTTTTAGTCAAGATAATTTCTTGCATTCAGTGATGCTGATGAAAATTCTAATGTCAATTGTATCCTCATTTATTTGCATATGACAAGTTCAATGGCTACCTCTTATAATTGTATCTTAATTTTGATATTTTAAAAATTTTACTTTATGATGTCTAGGTTTGAACTTTCCTTATCTCTCTCCTTTGACATTTTATGAGCCTTTTAAATCAATAATATGACATTTTTATTGGGTTGCTTGTTCTCTTATTATTGAATTTTATTTTCTTATTATTGAATATATTCTGGATACAAGAGCCTTATCAAAGATATTATTTGCAAATATTTTCAAGCAGTCTTTTTATTTACTGATAGTGTCCTTTAAAGCACAAAAGTTTAATTTTTATGAATTCCAGTTTGTTTGTTTTTTTATTTTGTTGCTTGTGCTTTTGCTGTCATATCTAAGAAACAATTGCCTAATCTAAGATCAAGAAAATTTATACTTAGCCAGAACTTCCAGTACAATGCCCAACAGAAGTAACTAGAGTAGACATTCGTACCTTGTTCCTGAGTTGGACTGAAGCATTCAGTCTGTAACAAGTATGATGTTAGCTGTAGGCTTCCCATAGGCGAGCAATATGATAAAGTCCCTCTATACTTCTATTTTCCTCAGAGTTTTTAAAATAAGAAATGATACTAAATTTTGTTAAATGCTTTTTCTGCATCTATTGATATAATTATATATGATTATAATCAATATGGTTATATAGTTCTATTTTTAGCCTGTTAATATGTAAATTACATATGATTGATTTTAGAATGTTAAACCAACATTGTCTTCATAGGATAAACCCCACTTGGTCAGGATATGTTATATGTTATATGTTGTTGGTTTCATTTTGTTGGAAATTTTAAAGATTTTTTTAAATTTATGTTTATGAGAGATATTGATCAGTAATTTTTAAAGATCATAATATCTTTGACTTGTATGGGTATCAGAATAATGTTGGCCTCACAAAATGGCCTAGGAAATATTCTCTCCTCTTCAAGCTTCTTTAAGAGTTTGTATAGAATTATATTATTTCTCTTTAAATTTTTGGTGTAATAGAACAGTCAGCCCATATGGGTCTGTAGTTTCCTCTGTGGGGATTTTTTAAACCATAAATTCGATGTCTTTAATTGATATAGGGCTTGAATAAGGTTATAAGGCCTTCTTTAGAGAACTTTTGTATTTTTTGTCTTTCAAGGAATTTGACCTTTTCACCTAAGTTGTGAAACATATTGGCATAAAGTTGTTCATAATTTTCCTTATTTCCTTGCCCTTTCCATCTTCTAGAAACTGTCCACATTCTTTGGCTTGTGGCCCCCTTCCTCTATCTTCAAAGCCAGCAATGTTTCCTCATTCTGACCATTCTTCCTTAAGTCACATCTCCTTCTAACTCTAGCAGGAAAACGTTCTCCACTTTTTAGGAACCACGAGATTATATCGGGTCCACCAAGACAATACGCAGTTATATTCCCACCTCTATGTCTTTAAACTTAATCACATCTGCAAATTCCTTTCTGCATTCTAAGGTAAGATATTCACAGGTCCTGAGAATTAGGGCTCAGACATCTTTGGAAGGTCATCATTCTGTCTATCACACTCCGATATCAGAATTCCATCATTTTATAGCAAGAAGATCCTTGAAAATATTGAATCCTCTGCATTGACAGAAGCAGAAGTCCTATATCATTTACACTTGAAATATTAGTGTGATTTTGTTTTACATGTGACCTTTAAAAACAATGTATAGATGAATTAATATAAATTTACTTTGGAAAATTCTTTTTTCCCTCAAGGAAAAGTAATTTTATTATGATTTAATGATTCATTACTTAATAATTCAGTGAAGTATTAATTAATTACATTTAATTTAAGTAATTTAAGAGAGAAAAAGAGGGATTTCTTTAGTAATATATTCTATTTTCTATTTACTATGTATTTTTCTTTGCCTCTCTTGTTTTCCCTTTCTTCTGTGGGATGAACAATGTTCCTGTGTTGATTTTTTTTTCTCTTTATTTGGAGACTATAAAAATATTATTCTTCCTTTAGTGTTGACCTAAATCTTAAAATATGTATTAATTATAGCTTTTTAAACACATTCTAGCTACTTATTATTCCTATGCCCTATACAACACAGACCTAAACCCATTGAACACTTCCACACATGCAAAATTTTGTGCTTCTCTGAGGTTAATTTTGCTTTTACTTAACACACGCAGAAAAGTCATTTTTTTTTTTTACAGTAAATACTTACTTAAACTTACTAACATATGTGTCAATTACTATTCAAGCTGCTTCCTTGCATTTTTTCCCCTCCTTCTGAATTCAGTTTCCTTCTTGGTGAATAATATATTTCCGTGTTTTCTTTAGTAAGTGTTCCTGGGTAATAAAAATCCATGACCTTAGTTTTTCAGAAAATGTTTTTATGTTGCCATTGCTTATCAATTATATTTTGGTCAACTATGAAATTCTACAGTGATAGATACTTTCCTTTTACCCTTTGAAAACACTGTGCATTTGTCTTCTGGCAAGTACTATTGCAAGGGGCTATCTATCAAAATCTAGATCTTTGTCGCTTTTTATAATCAGTTTTTATCTCTGATAAGTTTGAAAGATTTTCTCATTATCTGTGATGTTCTACAGTTTCACTATGATTTGACTAGGCAGAAACTTATTTTCTTTTTTTCATTTTTTGACATTTTACCCCTTCTGTATTTGAGATGAACTCAATAAGATGTCATGGGGAGCAGATGTGGCTCAAGCAGTTGAGCACCTGCTTCCCACATGGGAGGTCTTCAGCTCAATCCCCAGCCTGGTAACTAAGAAAAAAAAGTCACATTTTTCTTCAATTCTGGAAAATTAGGTCTTTTAAGAAATTGCCCATCTTCTATTTTCATACTTTTCTTTTGGGATTTTAATAATTTTATCTTTTAGAATCTCACTTTATCTTCTTTTTCTCCCTCTATTTAAAAACAGCTTTACTGAGGTATGATTTACTTACCAAACTGTTTACCAATTTTAAGTATATAATTCATGGTGTTAAGTATCTACAGAATTTTGCAGACATCCCCATAATCTTATTGTAGAACATTTTCATTACCCCAAAAGAAACCCTATACCCATTAGCAGTCACTTTTCATCCCTACCATCTCCAGCCCTAAGCAACCACTAATATGCTTTTGGTCTCTTTGGATTTGCCTATTCTAGACATTTCATATAAATGGAATCATGCAATACCTGTTTTTTGTGCCTGGCTTCTTTCACTTAGCATGCTATTGGGGTCATCCATACAATAGCATGTATCAGTACATCATTCCTTTATATTGCTCAATAATAATCCATTGTATGGATGTGCCACAATTTGTTTATCCAGTCATCAGTTGATGAATATTGGGATCTTTTTTCTTTTTGTCTATCATAATGCTGCTATGAATATCCATGGAAAGTTTTTATGTGGACATATGTTTTTTATTTCTCTTGGATCAAAAAGTAGGAGTGGAATTGCTGGGTCATATGTTAACCTTATGTTTAAAAACTAAGACACTGGAGAAGAAATGGAAGAAAATGTCACTGTACCTATAGGACAACAGATATTACAGTGATGAAAGGCAAAATGTCAAAAAATTTTTTAAAATATTTTTCATTATTTCTTTAACACCCTAATTTTTAAATTTTAATTTAGTTTTAGTTTTTCTAAATTATTATGTATTTTATTTATTGTGTTTAAACCTATCATTATTATTTCATTTTCCTATTAATTGTATTTGGCGATATTCTTGGCTTCATTTTTGAAGAAGTTTAGGACCACAGAAGGGTTACAACTGTGGCAGGGGAGGAACATTGGTATGGGGAGTCAGTGATGGGGGATATATGGGAGAAAGTTTACCTGGGCATATATATAAGGTATATAAATGTGTTCAAATGTTCATGGGGCATTGTCACAGTGGGTAGAGATTCACACAAAAACCGAAAGAATATTGAATTCCCATCCTGGGGAGCTCTACCACATTCTCTAATAGAACAGCAACAATCCCTGAGTGCAGGGGCAATGACTAGTGAAGAAGGATGGTCCATTGATGGGCCCTGATATTGATGATGATGCTTTTGAGCCTTTCCTCTTGAAATTGAAACTTAGCCTAGTGTTGTAGGGTGCTTAAAGTTACCTCCTAAGAGCCTCCATGTTGCTCAAATGTGGCCTCTTTCTAAGCCAAACTCAGCATATAAATGCATTACCTTCCCCCCAGCATGGGACATGACTCCAGGGGATGAGCCTCCCTGGTGCTGAGGGATTACTGCTAAGCACCAACTAGCAATACAACTGGAAAAAGACCTCGAATAAAAGGGGTAAAAGGTAAAGACAGATGAGTTTATATTGTTAAGAGACTTCAAAGTGAGTCAGGAGATCATCCCAGACCAGGAGGATCGCATATACTGCCAAAATAGATTCTACCCCAAATAGTGGGGTTTCCTGAGGGCTCTGGAGACACCCAGGCCCTGTGGTCACAGCAGATAGCTCCAGAGTTTGGTGCCTTGCCAGTGGGCCCTACTTTGGAGTTTGTGCTCCCAAGTGTGACAGAGTTGGACTCAGTTGTAACTTCTCTACACATGCCTCTTCTTTCCCTTCTATTTGAACCTATAGTTGGTGCTGGAGTTGCTTTGTGTACACTCAAGAGACTTGAATCTTTGGGCTGTCTGTATGCCAGCTGGGCACTGAGCTTCAGCAGAGTTGCACACCTACTCTCCAGTTCATTGGACTTACCCAGGACAACTAACAAGGAGGTGAGGATGGACAACCACCATACCAAGGAAATGAGAGAGTCTACAACTGCAAGCAACAGAGTCTCATCCATCAGTCATATGGGATTGAAGCCCCCTCTCAATTAGAGGTGGAATGGGCATCACCATCCCAGAATCCTCAGGATTGGGGAATAAAATATGAACTAGAGTGGACTTACTGGTATTCTACTATAGACTTATTGTGATTCTAGCAATGGAAGAAATTATATCGTGGATGTGGAGACAGTGGTCACTGGAGGTGCTGAGGGCAGGGAGAGGGAAAAAGAAGTATCATATGGGGGCACTTGCGGGACTTGGAATTGTCCTGAATGAAATTTCAACGACAGATACAGGCCATTATATATCTTGCCATAACCTAAAGAATTGAGTGGTAGAGAGTGTAAACTACAGTGTAAACTATAATCCATCCTTAGCGGTAATGCTCCAGAATGTGCTCATCAATTGCAACGAATGTACTAATGAAAGAAGTTATTAATGTGGGGAAAAGTGGGAGCTGTGGGGAGTGGCGCATATAGGAATCCCTTATATTTTCATATGTTTTTATGTAACATTTTATGTAATCTAAGTATCTTTTAGAAAAAATAAAACATATGTTAAAAAAACAAACAAAAAAACTGACCTGGTGATTATTGGTCATTCATATACCTTCTTTGGGAGAAATATTTTTTCATATACTTTGCCCAATTTTTAATTGAATTAGTCATCTTTTTATTATTGAGTTTTAGGTCTCCTTTATTCTTGATACAAATTATATATATATATGATTTAAAAGTATTTTCTCCCATTCTTTAGGTTGTCTTTTATTTTCTTAATGATGTGCTTTGAAGCAAAAAAAAGTTTATAGTTTTATCTGTTCATGTCCCTGCTTTCAATTCTTCTGGTAGCATTATTCACTAATGCCAAAAGTTGGAAGCAACCCAAATGTCCATCAGCAGATGAATGGTTAAGCAAACTGTGGTATATACATACAGTTGAATTTACTCAGCTGTGAGAAGGAATGCAGTGCTAACACACAGGATAACATGGATGAATCTTGAAGACCTTATGTTGACTAAAGTAAGCCAGGCACTGAAGAACAAATATTACATAACCACACTGATATGACTTAAGCAAATTGAACAGACCCACAGAGCTAGAGTCTGGAAGATAGGTTATCAGGAGATAGAAAGGGAGTAGAGGGTGGTGAGCTGATGCCCATATAGGCAAAACCTATGACAAGGTGGAAGAGTGTGGTTGGGCAGTGGATGGGCATGAGAGTGGAGAAGTGATGTGATTGGGTTCAGCGATGTTGGTCTATTGGGGGGAGTAGCATGGGGGGGGGGTTTGGCTTGGACTATGCATGGAAATGGGGGGAGGGTTGGGTGAAGGAGCAGGTGAACTCTGGGGATTTTCAGGTCTGTGGTTAAAACTACAATGTTGGGATGGGGAGCAGATGTGGATCAAGCAGTTGAGCTCCCACCTCCCACATGGAAGGTCCTGGATTTGGTTCCCAGTGACAAGGGAGCTATCTCGGGGGGGCGGGAAACTACAATGTTGGGAATGTTCTTTTGGCAAATATTGCAGGAGAGGGTTACTGGGGTAGGGTGTCAGGTGTGGGGGGATATATGGGGTGCACATAGGGATTGCTTCTATGGAATGTAAGTGTTCATCTTGTCATAGTGTGTTATCTCAGTGGGTGGAGACCCACACAACAAACAAGAAATATAAGACTCCCATCCTGGGGAATACTGCTATGTTCTCAATTAGAGGGACAAGAATCCCTCGAGAATATAGGCAGTGCCTAATAAAAGAAAACAGACCAATATGTCAAGTCTTCAAAATAATTGCAAGTAACTATGACTCTTATTCTTCAAAAATTGAAACTTAGTGGTAACCATAGGTTCTGATGGGAGAGGGAGGGAAGAACAGAATAGATGGAACATAGGGCATTTTTAGGACATTAGAATTGTTCTGTATGATCTTGCAATAATGGATACAGGTCATTTTAAATTTCATCAAAACCTATAAAATTGTACAGTCCAAAATGTAAACCATTGACCATGGTTAGTAGCCATGCTTCAATATTTGTACATCAATTGTAACAAATGTACCATCTGCATGTAATATGGTATTAATAGGGGAGAGTGGAAAGGGGGAAAGGCATTGGTTATATGGAAATTGTGCATATTTCCTATGTGACTTTTCTGTAACCTAAAGCTTCTTTGAAGATAAAATGAAAAAGAAAATAAGACACACGGGGAATATATGGAAGAAAATGTCACTGTATATACAAGACAACAGATCTTACAGTGATTAAAGACACAATGTCTAAAAAAAATTTTATATTATTGCGAATCAATTTTTTAATATTTTATTTGTTATTTTAAAAACTATTATTATTTCATTTTCTTAATAATTTTATTTAGTTATTTTGTTGGCTTTGCTTTTGGAGAGGTTTTGGACCACAGAAGGGTCACAATTGTGTCAGGGGAGGATCACTGGTGTGGGGTATCAGTGATGGGGTTATGTATGGGGAGGGGTATGCCTGGGACATGCTTCTGAGGCATATGAATATGTTCAAGTGTTCATG
Source organism: Cabassous unicinctus (assembly GCA_029593785.1). Lineage (NCBI taxonomy): Eukaryota > Metazoa > Chordata > Mammalia > Cingulata > Chlamyphoridae > Cabassous > Cabassous unicinctus. The sequence goes on along the minus strand of JAQZBX010050371.1, from coordinate 6,753 downwards.
GGGCATTGTCTCTGTGGGTGGAGATCCACACAATAACTGAAAGAATATTGAATTCTCATCCTGGGGAGTTCTGCTATATTCTCTAATAGGATGGCAAGAATCCCCCAAGTACAAGGGCAGTGCCTAGTGAAGGAAGACAAACCATTACACCAGGCCCTTGATATTGACAATTGTACTTATGAACCTTTATTTGTGAAATTGAAACTTAGCCTAGTATTATATTTTGTGTAAAAGTTACCTCCCGAAAGCCTTCTTGTTGCTCAAATGTGGCCACTCTCTAAGCCAAACTCAGCATATAAACGCCCTACCTTCCCCCTTAGCGTGGGACATGACTTCCAGGGATGAACCTCCCTGGCACTGAGGGATTATTACCTAGTGCCAACTAGCAATGCATCTGGAAAAAGACCTTGTCCAAAAGGGGAAAAGGTAAAGACAAATGAGTTTATATGGCTAAGAGACTTCAAAGTGAGTTGGGAGGTCATTCCAGAGGTTACGCTTATGCAAGTTTCAGCAGGATCTCATTGGATTGCCACAGTAAAAAGTGCCTCAAACAGTGGGGCTCTTGAGGGCTCTAGAGGCATCCAGACACTATAAGGAAGGCATACAAGCTCAAGAATTTGGCACCCTGTCAGTGGGCCTTTCTTTGGAATTTATGCCCCCCAGTGTAACAGAGTTAGTCTCATTTATAGTTTCCCTACGCATGGCTCTTCTGCCCCTTTTATTTGAACTGATAATTAGGACAATACTTGTTAAATATATGTCTGAGAGACTTAAATCTTTGGTCTGTTCATGTGGCGGTTGAGCCATGAATCCCAGCAGAGTTGCAAGACCTAGTCTCTAGCTCATTGGACTCACCCAGGACAACAAACAAGGAGATGATGTTGGACAACAGAGAGTGTCTGCAACTGCAAGAAAGATAGCTCCATCCATCTGCCCCATAGGATCTAAGCCTCCTCTCAATTAGAAACAGAGTGGGCATCACTATCCCAAAATTCTCAAGATTGGGAAATGAACAATGGACTAAAGTAGACTTATTATTATTCTATTATAGACATTATTATTGTAGCAATTTGGAAGAATTTTTATCATAGATATAAATGCAGTGGCCATCAGAAGTTCTGAGGGGGAGGGAGAGGGAAAAGTAGGTGTAATATGGGGGCATTATGGTACATTGGAATTGTCCTGCATGACATTGCAATGATGGATACAGACCATTATATATTTTGTTATAACCTACAAAATTGTGTGGGACAGAGTGGAAACTATAATGTAAATGCTTCAATATGTGTTCATCAATTGTAGCAAATTTATCACACTAATGAAGGATGTAGTTAATGTGGGAAAGTGTGGGAGGAATAAGGGGTGGGGCATATGGGAATCTCCTATATATTTTATGTAACATTTATGTAATCTAAAGCTTCTTTAAAAATAAAAAAATTAAAAAGTTTATATTTTTGATGAAGTCTAATTTATCTTTTTTTTTTTCTTTCATCACTTGTGATTTTGTTGTCATATCTAAGAAAACACTGCCAAATCTAAGGTCATGAAAATTTATTCATATGTTTTCTTCTAAGGATATTATAGTTTTAGTTCTTACATTTAGGTTTATGATCCACTTTGAGTTAATTTTGCATATGGTGGAGGTAGTGGTCCAAATTCATTCTATTGCATGCAGATAACCAGTTATTGTAGTATCCTTTGTTGAAAATACTACTCTTTCCCCATCGAATGGTTTTGGCACTGTTATAAAAAAAATCAATTGACCATAAATATAAGAGGTCATTTCTGGATTCTCAATTCTCTTCCATTTCTTTATTTTTTGAGATTGTTTTTGCTAATCTTTGCATTTCTATATGATTTTTAGGATAAGTTTCAATTTCTGTATACAAGACAGCTGGAATGTTGATAGGGATTACATTGAATCTATAGATAAACTTGGGAAATATTGCTATCTTAACAATATTAACTCTTCTAATTCATGAACATGAGATGTCTTCCAATTTATTTAGGTAGTCTTTAATTTTTCAATGAAATGCAGTTTTCAGTATAAAAGTCTTGCACTTCTTTTGTTAAATTTATTCCTAATATTTTCTTGTTTTGATGCTATTATAAATGGAGTTCTTTTCTTAATTTCATTTTCAGATTGCTTATTGCTATTATATAAAACTACAATTGATTTTTGTATATGGTACCTTGTAACCTTGCTGCTGAACTTATTTATTAACTTTAATAGTTAGAGTTTTGTGTATATGTGTGTGTGAATTCCTTAAGACTTTCTGTATACAAGAGCATATTACCCATGAATAGAGATAGATTTAACTCTTCCTATCCAAATTGTATGATTTTTACTACTTTTTGCTGCCTAATTACTCTAGCTAGAATCTTCAGCACAATGTTGAACAGAAGTTGCAAGAGCAGGCACCATTCTGCTCTCCTTGATTCTTAATTACACAAATATACTTTTCAATCTATTTGTCTCTCTGGGCTGTGTTCTGGATGAGTTTTGAATTTATTTCTTCCAAATACCCAATTTCTCCTCAACTGTCTTCAACCTAGAGTTCATATTATTGGTTTAGCTTCTTATTTTAACTTTTCTCTTCTCTTCTCTTCTCTTCTCTTCTCTTCTCTTCTCTTCTTTCTCTTCTCTTCTCTTCTCTCTCTTCTCTTCTCTTCCTTCTCTTTCTTTTAAAATCTTTACCTGTGTTCACCCCTGCTTATTAGTTACATAATTTTTTTTATAATGGAAGATTTGTTTCATTTAACTCTTTGAATATATTCAATACACAGATTTTATAATCATCTTTTCTAGAAACATTAGGTTTTCACTTGATTTTGTAGTCTGTTTTCTTAGCATTAAATCTCTTCATATATGTGAATTTTGGTTTGAAAGGTCAATTTAAATGGTAAGTATTTTTGTTTTTGTTTTATTGTTTCCTCCCTTTTTCTCTATCCTTATCTCTCCTTGCCTAGTGGTCTTGTAGATGCTGTCCCCCAATTCCCTGGTCTCCTGGTCTGGTATCTGATCTTATAATGATTGATTGGTTTACTGCTAATCCATTGTGTTACTGAGGATAAGGTAGATTGTTAGGGAGTTTCTGGTAATTTAGTTGTACTCCTAGTGTCTTGGCTTTCGATGCCTTTGGCACATATTGCCTCAGACAACATTCAGAACACTCAAAATTACGTCTTACTGCCTATTCTTTCCTTCCAGCCATTTGTCTTGCTAAAGAAAAGCTGAAAATGTCTTTATTTTGCTAGTTGTCTTAATTAGAAGTTTATCATTCAATATTCCTCTTTTATCTTATTGCCTCTGTTGTTACTGAGGAGAAATATGCTATCAACATAACTGTTGCTGCTTTATATGTACTTTCTCATCCCTCTGGTACTATTAAAGATTTTCTTTTCATCCTTGATGTTCTGCAAGCTCACTGTGAAATATCTAGTTGTGGAGCACTAGCTTTATTTATCCTGCTTGGTTCTAGCAGTACACTTTCAGTCTGAGGACTCATGTATTTCTTAGATTCTCGAAATTTCTATTTTTAATCTCTCAATATATTTATTATTTCATTCACTTTATTAGATTATTTTGGAACTCCTATAAAATAATACCATTCATGTCCCTTAACTGCCATTTCCCATAAGCACATTTATACATCTACATATACACACATTTATACATATACACACATGCACACATATAGATGCATATATACATATATAGACATATACATATATATGTATATTCTTTATCCTTTTTTATTGAGTCCATTGTCCAAAACCAGTCATGTTTGCCCCACTTAACTGCAAGGAGGCTGAAGACAGGGCAGAGAAGATGAAATTTTTGGAGAACATCCCTGTCCCTGTCATGTCCCCGAACATATATGTGCACTCTGACCTGCCTATTCCAACTTCTTGACTTCATCACATCAACCTTTACTTCTTAGGCCAACAGCATGGACAACCTTTTTGTGTTACCCCCAGTCCTGTCCTGTGTGTAAACTCCAGTAAGCCCCTTGGAGACCAGAGGCCCTGAGTTGATCAATTGGTTGCACTTGCTCCATTTCACCACTGTTTTCCCTAGCCACCTATCTTTTCAGAGGTCTAACCAGCCATTGTCTTCCTTTTTCTTTGAAAATCCCTATCAATGTCCAAGGTTGGCTTCAAGATTTCTCCCAATAACCCAAGAGTTCTACTCTGGAAAATGACTTTACCTGCCCTCAAAACTAGTAATTTTCTAAAGAGCGTGTTACGCTCTTGTACCACTGTCTACTGCCTCTCGGCTATGTTGTGGACTCAGAAAAGAGCATTGGAGTGTAATTCAGAGTTTTCCTTCTGGCTCTGAATTTAACCACCATGACAATAATTGGCTATTATAATAGTATTTATCATTTATTGTTTGCCTGAAATGTGCTTATTTCTGTTTGAAACATAGTATACATATTCCTTACAAAGATATTATAAAGCAATATTATTTTCCCTTTTTAATAGATAAGAATCAGAGAATATAAAGCACATACTATCTATGGTGAAAACAAAAATCCTCCTTTTTCTTGTAGAACAGCAGGTCTGAAAGTGTCATCTGGGGACCCTGGGTCCAACTATTTTCATGATAATACTAGGATTTTATTTTCCTTTTTTTCACTCTAATTCTCTCAGGAATGTACAGTGGAATACAAAAGATTAGTTTCAAAAGCAGATAAGAGTATCTAGCTGTCTCTATTAAGCCAGGCATTATAGAAAATTGAAAAAAATATAAAACTGTTACTTGTCTCACTCATTTTTTAATTCAGAAAATATTTATTAAACATATATCATAGGTATAACACTGTAGAAAGCATAACAATCTTCTATAACAGTTTTTTACCTTTATTAGAGAAGCTGTGGGTTTACAGAACAGTCATGCATTAAATACAAGATTCCCATACACCACCCACCACACCTTGCATTGGTGTGGAACATTTGTTACAATTGATGATAGTTCATTTTTGTAATTGTGCTACTAATTAAAGTCCATGGTTTAACTTAGGGTTCACTGTATAGTGTAGTTCCGTGGATTAACATTTTTTTCTGTTACCATATGTACAATCTAACATTTTCCCTTTTAATCATATTCAGATGTCTATTTCAGTGCTGTTAATTGTGTTCACAATATTGTGCTGTCACCACCATCCATTACCAAAACATTCCCATCATTTCAAATAGGAACCATGTACATTTTAACCCTTAATTTCCCATTCCCTGTCCCTACCCTGTTCCCCTGGTAACCTATATTCTAGATGCTGACTCTATGCGTTTGCTTATTCTAATAATTGTTTCAAAAGAGTGAGACCATACAATATTTGTCCTTATGAATTTGGCTTATTTCACTCAGCATGATGTCTTCAGAGTTCATTTATGTTGTTGCATGTATCTGGACTTCATTCCTTTTTAAGGCTGAATAATATTCCATTGTATGTATATACTGCATTTTATTTACCCATTCATCTGTTGATGGAAACTTGGGTTGCTTCACTCTTTTTTTTTATTTTGAAACTATAGTATTTTTCCATAGAAATATGTTATTTTCATTAACATGTAGTAGGTTTATTGTTGTAATTTTAAATTAATTAATAGATAACTATTTTTAAAGTTCTCTATTTTTACATCTGATATAGTAAATATCTATAGATATAACTCATATAAAAATTCCCTTTGCGGTCCTCAATAATTTTTAAGAATATAAAGGGGTCCTAAGACAAAAAAAAAAAAAAAAAAAAAAAAAAAAAAAAGAGTATACTGTCCTAGAGTAATCCTACTCTCCAGAGATAAATGTAGTAGTGGTTTCAGGTATATTTCTTGCTTCCTAGGTATAAAAGAACAAAAATATATACATACACATACACACATATATGTATCTTTTTTCTTACAAATAGAAACATATTATATAGCTAATTTAAATGTTCTCTTTATTTTACATGTATTTTTATATATGCCTGTTATGTCTTCCTTCTTTCTAGAAATTAAAAAATATATATTTCAATTCTTCAAGTAGCTCAGAATCTAGTATGAAAGGTAGATACGTGAGAATCACAGAGATAAGGAAAAATGACACCAGGTATAGAGGGGTCAGAAAGCGTCCACATAAAAGATATCTTAAGCTTGCTTTGTTTCATGACTTAAATCCTTAAAAGAATAGTGTATATATAAATACCTAAACAATTTTCATCCAGGTATTTTATGATTTGACTTCATTAAGTATTTACTCATTTATTCTTTTAGAATTCATTTTGCTGAGATATAAGTAACTGGATTTAACTAACTGGTTCCTCAAATTATTATCCAATGATCAAATTGCAATTTAATCAATAGCCTTTACTTTCCAATTCTTTTGTGATGCTGATTGTATCATTCTGTTCCAATGATTTATTTCATTCCATGATAGAATTAGTAACCAAGCATTTTAGTGTATATCATGTTTGAATATTGATAGAACAGGCTACTCCCCTGTTTCTTTTTGAAGTTCTTTGATTGTGTGACCTGTTTATTTTTCCAAATGAAATTTAGAAGCATTTTGTTGTATTCTGAAATAATGCCTTGTTGGGATTTCAACAGAATTGTGTGTAACCTCTAAATTAACTGCTGGAAAATTATTATTGAATTAGTTTGGCATTTGTAGCACTTGATGGGTGTGACTTCCAGCTACATGCCATCGGTGAAAAAAAAGAGTATCCGGCAGGGAGCACAGGCTGGGAACCAAGGAAACAGTAAAAAGGC
>JAQZBX010050370.1:0-19680 GCA_029593785.1 Cabassous unicinctus | reverse complement strand
TAAAACTAAAAAGTATTTCTCAGTCATTTGCTGTATGCCCAGAAGCATGGTAGGCACCATGGGAGATATAAAAATATATATTTTAAATAAACTCTTTTTGTGGTTAAGGATATTATAGTTTAGTTAGAAATATTAAAAAACATGCCCATGAAACAAGGAAGAGAAGTTAAAGTGGCATATAAGCAAACAGTGATAGTATTGCTTCAAAATAAATAGTGGTGCTAAGAGAATTCAGAAAAAGGTTTCATTGAGGCAGCTTTGACTAATCAGCAAAACCGTTGGTTTGTGAAGCTGGAGCTGATTACTGCAGGAAAGATGAACTGATTCATGAAGGCAAGATGGATCTTAGCTTAAAGAAGAGAGAAGGAAATTCCTCGTCTAGAGAAAATGCTGAGCAAAGAATAATGCCAGGGGGCAGAGTGTTGAGAGACCCGCTTGGTTACAGCAGAAGAAGTGCTTTAGAGCTCAGTGAGAGAAGAGGTTGCATAAACCAGGAGACACTAGCCAATCAATGTCATCAAAAGAAGGTTTAGAAGTTTAGACTTGATTTGTGGATTCTAAGTGGATTAAAAGCTTTTAAGCAAGTAAAAAATCTACTCATTCAATAAATATTTGAGCTTCTAAGGGCACAAAATTCAATAGTGGACAAGATAGACAAAGGCTCTGCCTTTGAAAATTTTACCTCCTAGTGAGAGATTTAGGAAAGTAAACAGATACAGACATAGGGTCTGTATGGATATGTCATATGAAGAATAATTAAGTAGGACAAGGAGACATGAAGTGATGGTGGAACTGCAGTTTTAGATAAAATAGTCAGAAAAAAAGCCTCTTTCAAGATTTGACATTTGAGCAGAGAACTGAATGAAGGGTGAGAAAAGGGCATGTGAAAAAAATTTCTTCTTCTTTTTTTTTTGAGGTACCGGGGACTGGGGATTGAACCCAGGACCTTGTATGTGGGAAGCCAGTGCTCAACCACATCAGCTTCCCTGAGTTGGTTTTATCATTTGTTTTGCTTGTTGTTTGTTTTTGTTTTTTCAGGAGGCACCAGGAACTGAACCTGGGACCTTCCATGTAGGAGACAGGCACTCAACTGCTTGAGCCACATTTGCTCCCGACATGTGAAAATTTAGGGAGAGGAATGTTCAAGGAGAGAGAATCCTAAGTGCATCTGCTCCGAGGTGGGAATATGCTTGGCATGTTTGAAGAACAGCAGAGAGAACTGTGTCTAGGACATACTGAGGCAGCAGAAGAGTGAAGGAGATAAATGTGAAGGAGCCAAAGGCCAAATCATGAAGGATCCTGAAGACCATGATCAGGCTTTGTCATTTTATTCTATTCTAAGTGCGTTGGGGTGCTTCTGGATGGTTTTGAGTAGGGGAAGAAATGAATTTTAGATTGATTTTTCACAAAAGAACCTTGAGTGTGGTACAGCTGATTGATTTTTTTGAAAGATAGCCTTGAGTGTGGTATAGCATAGACTGTGGAACTGAAATTTGGATACCAGGTGTCAGCTGATAGTCCCCATGGCCAAACCTGGAACAATTTGAGCAACAATATAAATAACATAATACTGAATTATAACCTAAAGCATGAAATAAATATCATTGACCCCATGCTGATATAAATAAATGATTGTATAATAAATGGGGGGGGGGGCGGAGAATAGATAACTCTCCCATGCAGAAGAATCCCAAATAAACTATACAGATATTCTGCCCTGAAGGAGGTGGGCATGCATATAGTGACTTCCTTCCAAAAAGTACAATATGGAAAGGGGGTGGGGAAGAGAAACTTTCCAGTGGAGAAACCTGACAAACCCTACTTCCTTAGCCATGTGATCATGATGACACTAACAGTGACAAGTCAAGAACATAGTACGTCCAAGTCTAGAACATAGCATGTCCCATTGATAAGATCTAATGGCAATGGCACTTTATCTCTGTGGTCTTCCTCCCCAGAACCTAGAATGATGAGAAAAACTTTGGAAGGGTATTCTATAAAATACGTGACCAGTTCTCCTAAAAATGTCAAGGTTGCCTAAACAAGGAAAGACTAAGAAACTATTAGAGCCAAGAGGAGCCTAAGGAGACCTGACAACAAAATGTCATGTGGGGTGCTGGATGGGAATCCTGGAAGAGAAAAATGATGGGGAAAGAATTGAGGAATTCGGAATAAAATGTGAAATTCAATCAACAATCGAGTAGCACTATCAGTTCATTAGTTGTGGCAGATGTTCCATACTGATAAAGATAATATTAGGAGAAACTTACGTCAGATAAGTGGAACTTCTCTGTACTATCTTCACAACCTTTTTGTAAATCTAAAACTGTTCTAAAATTAAACATTTATTTTAGAAAAAGAAAATGAAAACGTGAGAAGGATTTATCATTGAGGTGGGAAGAAAATCAGGAGTCAAGGGAAGGAGGTGTTTCTAGAAAAAGGGAATGATCAATCATTCAAGAAATCATTCAAGCTCTGCTAAGAGGTTGGGTAAGAGGAGAACTGGTGACTGGCCCCTGGATTTGCCCTAGAGGACCCTATGTGTCAGGATGCTTTCAGTTAAAAAAGGAAAATATTGACCTTCAACACTGTTTTGTTGTTCTTTTAGAAAAATGAACATTTAGGTGGAGGGTTCAGGGACTGCTTCAGAAGGAAGATCCTTCCGATTCCCAGAAGACTGAGGACTGGGAGCAGAAGCCCCACTGTCTGTCCCTTTCGGCGTGGCAGGGAACAAGACCTGAGGCTTCTGTGAAGTCACATCTTTGTAGCCCATGACCAAGCAGAGACTGGATTAATCACTATAAGCAGAGTTTCATAAGTAACTCATCTTGCATCATCTTCCTGTCACTACATTCTGGGGAGCAAATATTTGTTACACGGAGTGTGGGATGGAGAATTTGGAGCTTTTCATAATAGCAATAACAGATTGCTAATCATCAAAAGGAGAATGTCTAAAAATAAGCAACACTTGCAAATGTGTTACATACAGATGTGGACAACCTGGCTAGGATGCTGTGGGAAGGCAGTCCACATAGGTAGGACTATGAGAACACTAGGTAAGTGAAGGCAATTCTCATTGACTTCCTGTATTCTTGTTCAAATGCAAATTTCTCTGCATGTCTTTCAAGCATATTTATTATCTCCTTCACCCTCTAAAAGCAAGAATATTTTTTATTATTCCCTAGCATGCCCCCTCATATAAAGTCTGATCCATATTTCATTTCTGCCTTGATGCCCATATCTCAGCCCTTTTCTGGAATTTCTACACCGATAGCTATGGTTGCCAAATAAATATAGGAAGTTCAGTTACTTTGAATTTCAGATAATGAATAATTATTAATTTACATTTGTTTTAAATATTGCATGGGATCTACATACACTAAAATATACTATTTGTTGTCTGAAATTCAAATTTAACTGGCCATCCTCTATGCTACTTTCTAACCTCAGTTACATCCTATCACTAAACATTCAAAATCAATTAGATTTTAAGTTCCCAGAGGACAGGAATTAAAATGCTTTCTATTTCTCTTCCTCTTTAAGCAGAAGAGCTGGGAAAAAAGAAGGCCAGGTAGTGGTTGTTACAGGATAACACAGGCCTGAAGTGGGCAGGTTTAGGACAATGGCTGTGCAGAGTAGGGGAGATGGTCGGGGCATTCAGGGGCATGGGCACAACCCAGATATTCTCCAGCAGAATTTAGTTATTATTTAGAGCTGGAGGTGTAAAAACAAATAGGAATTAGGCTACAATTTTTTTTCAGCACTTCATTCAACAAATACTTATTGAATGCACAAAACCAAGGTGATACAAATCAATGATTAGGGCACTGTTCTGCAAATAAAATTGAACATGATACCATCCCCGCCTTCAAGGAGCTTAAATATATGCAAATGTATAGATGCATATAAAAGGAATCTAATGAATCCCATAGGAGTGGTACAAACAAAGTTCTAGAGCATTGCTTCTCACGGGAGGCAATTTTGCCCTCTCCCCGGGAGGTCTGGCAATGTCTGGAGACATTTGGGATGGAACTGAAAAGAGGCTGGTACTCCTGGCATCTAGTGGGGAGAGGGCAGGGATGTTGAATCTTAATGCATAGGGCTGATAGCTGGAGTTTCCAGATAGAAAATGAAGAATGATCTGGTCCAAATTGTCATTATGCCAAGGCTGAGAAAGCCTGGTCTAGAGGAATGCAGTCAGGAGAGGCCTGGAGGTGATGAAAGAAAGCTTCCATTTATGACTACAGTGGAAGAGCAGGTAGTGAACATAGCATAAGCAATGCAATGCAGCAATGCTCAACATCTGCTGAAAGAGCAGTACAAAGCGTTATCTTGAGGTCACTGTATCTGTTGTATGCCATTGGGAAATAAGGCAGAGAGAGCATTTTGGACCAGAACTGTGTTGAGCCTGCTCATGAAACTAAGAAAATGTTGTTTCTCAAGCATTGCAACTAAGAATGGGGATGGGGAATTTGGGGAACAGGGCCAAGGGTTGGCGAAGATAAGCTCATTAGGAATATTAATTTATACTGTGGAAAGTTTGGTAAAATCACTGAGGATCTTTACTGCAATGGGGCCATACTTCCTAAACAAAACAAAATATGGTAGTTAGGGAATTTTAACTATGATTTTAACTGCAACAGTTTACTTGCCTCAACTCTCTATTTCCCTCTGGTAACGAAGCTATGGCTTATGTGAGGTAAGCTTTAATTTTTTATATTAACATCATGACTTTGTTAGCTCACAGTTTTAATCCTTCCTCTTGATCCTGTGGTAAAGTCACTGGAGTCCCATTTTCGTCTTAGACAACCCTGCTGAATCAGACCCAGAATATGGGATACAAGAACAAACTGGATAAACTGAGAACCTATCTTAAATTCTGTGGTTCAGAGTCTGGAACCGAACCCAAATATTTTGGTATTAGGGCTTATTTCACTTTGGCAAAACATAGCCTTCTGTTTTAATGGGGTGGGGGGTAGAGGTTTTAAAAAGCTTATTAAAATGTCTCAAAATGCTTCTTCAACATCAAATAGCTCCTAGAAAAATATTTTGATGAGTTAAGTGTAAATGAATCAGAAACATATGGATTACATTTCCTTTAGATTACACATGGGTTTCAAAATTAAGGGGAAAAGTGCTCAAGGTGAAATGCATTTTGGATTCTATTGAACCCAAAATATTTGAGAAATAACTCAAGACACTCGAAGACCCAAAATCTTGCCAGTATTCCCAGTCCCTTGTGAAAAGCAAATTAGATTTAGAAATTCTTTTTGCTTTAGTGATCTATGGTGTCACATGAAATTCAGATGAAAAACTTCTTTTCAATATATGCTTTTTATCCTGGATATTTTCACTTAAACTTTGGCCAAAAAACTAGACTCTGAGTATACTTTCATTTGGTTAAGTTAGCTAGATGGCTCAGTCTCTCTCTGCTCTGCTTGGGGACAAGAGCATTTGATTTGTCTCAAGTACAGCCTTAGAATGAGGAGGTGAATCAAAGAGCTTCAGTCCATTTTACAGCACTGATAAGTAGACACAATCAAAAAGACAGTATCAAAAAGATAAAGCCATCCTTGTTTATTTATTAACTCAGTCTTCCACTCCTCCAATGGTGATGCCACAGTGTGGCAAGAGGAAGACCTTAGATCCCCATTCTTTCCAATCCCCCAAGTCATATACAATCTACTTAAAACCAGCATATTTGCTTAGCAGAAAACTTCAAGACATGTCCCCTAGTACCTATTCAGATTGCTGTCCCTAAGTGTCTCTTACATATAATTTTGAGAACCATGACATTTATTCTTCTATTCCTCCACTGAACGTCTAGCCCATTTCTTGGAAGCTGTTATAAAGATAGTACCTTGGTGGTTGTGAGGGTCACAAAATCAAATAAGGCATGGTCACCCATCTGCAAGGAGCTTCATATATAAACAAAAAACTTAAGGACAAGAAAGAGCCATAAATATGTAATCTTCAAGGGTACACTCTGTCAAAGAAGGAGCCTCCCAAAAGGAAATAGTTGCCCCAAATTACAACATGGAGCTGCATAAGAGTAGTTATTAAAATCTAATCTGAGTAATTCTGTTTGGAGCCCTGTATGGCAAAATGAATTTATAGTGAAGTTTCCCTATTTTGTATGTCTAATATATTTCCCTCCATTCTTCTCTGGAAAACTTCTGCTTGTTACTCAAGTTCCAACCAACTGTCATCCCTATGTAAGGTTTCCCACTTCCGCGATGGCAGAATGAGATCTTTTCTCTGAATTTCCATCATACGTTGAGCATGTATTTATTTGTAGCATCGATAGCATTGTGCTGTAATTTATTTATACCACATAGTCTCCTATTAACCATTGACTTTCTTGAGGAAAAGGACCACATCCTAGTCTCCTTTTTATTCCTAGAACTCAGCATAGTGCCTGGAACATACTGAGCACTTAAATGGTATTGAATGAATCCATGATGGAATGAGTTATGCTACTATTAAAATGGGAAACAGAGAAAAATAAAAATGTACTACAGTCCCAATCTCAGTTAAAATCCCACAAATGGCTTTAAGAATCTCATTCTAACTATTCTCATCATAGTCTGTGTAGATCAAATGACTCATATTTACTAAATTTTGTTACTACTGATATGGACAGTGCAAGTTAGCAGAACAATAAAAAATTAATGCTTGGATTAACAAAGAAATATGTGCATTCACATAGTTAGTAATCTACCCACCCTTTCCTCCATGCTGGGCTCTAACTTCTTGAAGACCTTCATTGTAATCTACAGTTCAGGAACTATGGATAGAATACTAAATGGATGATCCTCCTGTGGTCCTTTAAAACTTCAAAATATATTCCAAATATAAAAGGCCACCTATCAAAAGGGAAATGTATATGGACCCCAAGCTTCCTATGTCACTGAAAATTCCCCCCAAGTAAATTCTTCACATTATCAAAAGAAAAACTTTTTCAATAGCTATCCACAGTACATATTAAATTTTCTTAGATTTTTATATACCCCCCTTGGATTCTAGACAATAAAACCAAAGACACTGGTGTCCATGGTTTTCCATAAGTGAGCAGGACATTATATTTGGGAGATGTTTCTTCCCATTGCTTACGTACAATGAGAAAACTTGAGCCTTTTCCTTTCATACAGTGAGAATGTCCTTTATTCCAATGTTACTGGAATAAAGTAGAAGAAGAGTAGAACATAGAATCCAAAACACCATGTTCTTCCTAGGTAGGGTTAAAAAGATTTTTAAAAGTTTGACATTCAGAATCCATGTTCTGTGGGACCATTGGCTTCTCACATATATGCATAAGGAAAATTGAAAAAGATTCAATGTCCGGTCTCATTCTTTAGGTTTCCCAAATCGTCTGCCTTTCCTGATTTTATTTAAGCCCTCTATTAGTTTATTAGTTTGACAGGAGCCCAGGTAATTATGCCGGCTTCTAAGTCCTACTGTAAGTTACGTCTGCATCTCCCTGAACACACACAAAATTTAGTGCCACTGCAGCCCTTCTCAAAACAAATAAAAGATTTGTGAACTAGTCACCAAGCATCCGACGCAATTAAACTGCATTTGTTTCTTTTTTGGCATTCGCACACAATCGAGGCCTTGTAAGACGTAGGCACTCCCCAGATTAGACTGTGTTTTCTTTAGAAGAAAGTGTGCCAAAATCCTCCTACCCTGCGTAACTAAAGTCTCAGCTAGCAGGAGGTGGACAGTTGCGGCACACACGCGTGCAGACACGCTCGCCGCAGCCCTCCTGACAGCACTCACAGTACTACTGCTACCAAAACCATGATGTGTACATAAAGAGAAAGGCACTAAGCCATGACTACGAAAATGTTCATGTGGTAGAACAGGGACAAAGCCTCCTAGGAATGAAGTGTCCTGGCCCACTGCAGCAACGGACTACAGTGTTACTTAAGATGAATGCAATCGCATTTACGAGCATAGGCACTGGTGGCTAAGAGTAAAAGTAGGTAAAAATACAATAGGAACTATTTCTTATCTTTTTTTTTTTTAACTTTTTGAACCAAGGAAAAGTAGAGCTTACCTTGATGCCGCTCGATCTCAATAGCTTTTAGTCGCCAACTTCAAGTTGTCACACTTGGAACTATTTTTTTTAAAAAGGTCTTTACAATCTGGTTAATTAGAACTGACTTCCATTAACTCTTTGATTGATTTAGCATCCTGTTGTGCTGGCTTGTGCTCCGAGGCTCCCCACTGGGTTCCCCGAGTGCTTGCCCACATTGCTCTGGGCACTCGGGGTAGAGGTGGAGTCACACAACGGTCCTTGTTTAAACCTAATTTGTCAGTAAGGTGTGTGTGTGGTCTGGGCAGTCCCAGGTACTTTAAAGACTTATACCCCAACTCAATATCAGACAACCCCTTCAACCACTCCATGATTCTGCTTTCTCATCTGTGCTCTACAATGCAGGTTAGTGATAACTCCTCCTATCCTGCCTGTGAAGAAATTCAATTCTTGGTAATTCCACCTATCCTTGCCATTTATTCAGCATTTACTAGATGTCACACACTTTGATAGCTATTTTATATTCATTATCCATATAATCCTATAGGGTAAGTATTGTCATCTTTATTTTAAAGGATAATGAACCCAAGGATTGGCAAGCTTCATTAACTTGCAGCTAGTTAGATTCTGAATTTGAACTTGAACCTAGCTTTTGATTCCAAGACACAGCTTTATCGTTATCCTATACTGCTCTTGTCTGTAATGTTCCATACGGTCCAGTTTGTCAGAGTTGCATCTCTCACTCCATTGGTTCTTTGGGAGAAAAGAAAAACAAAGAAACGACCCTTAAAATAAACATTTAGTGAGAATAGTTAAATCTCCCTCCTCCCTGATAAAAGCATTATCTTTGGAAGTATAGAAACTTTTTCACCTTACTCAGCATTAGTTTGCTAAAAAAAAAAAAAAAAAAAAAAAAGCATACTTGGGCTTGAAAGAGCTATAGTATTTCTTAAAAGGTGTTATTTTGAATACTTATTTGCATATTGAAAAAAAATCATCCTATAGAAAGATAAAGAAACTATTGTAGTTGTACTTAAATCGTTGTCAAAAATGTTTTTGGCATGTGTTGGGAAAGATGTCTCCATAAGTCTCTCATTTCTGCGTAACTAGCAAGCAGAGGCACTGACTGCCATTTTTTCCCAACTATCTATATTTCAGAGATGTTTGTATAGAGAGCAGCCTTGGAATATAGAGATAATAGCTCCCTCTGGAGCAAAGGGCAGGCATGCATACTGTCCATTATAAAAGATTCAGATTCCTATAAGCTCAGAGAATATACATACTCTGTGTGTGTGTGTGTGTGTGTGTGTGTGTGTGTGTGTGTTATCTTGTCCTCTGTATTATCTGGCTCTCTTTGTATCATCTTGTGAGAATTGGGGCTCAGAGAAACAGTGCAAAAACGCTGGTACTATGGTTACTGGTGTTGCTGTGAGTAACACACTGTCTTTCCTCTCTGACCCAGGATGTATGTTTTCTACAATCACCCAAAAAAGTGTGGCAGGCTAACCTGTAAGTTTGTTAGAAGGGGAAAATATAAGACCTTCATAGTCTATGAGGATATAACTGGCCCTTACCTTCAGTTCATCAAAATTAGCTTTGTTACACTTAAATATTTGTAACATAGATGTAAGTTTTGTTTTCCTCTTGTTATTCTAAGAATATTACCAGTCTACTCTGAGATTATAAAGAATTAAGTCCCTGATATACTTCCACTGAAATGTTTACTTTGGCATATCAGTCTCTTATCAAATTTTCTACTATCTTTTTCAAAGGTGCATTAGTCAGCTGAAGGGGTGCTGATGCAAAGTACCAGAAATCTGTTGGCTTTTATAAAGGGTATTTGAGGTAAAAGCTTACAGTTACAAGGCCCTAAAGAGTCGAATTCAAGGTTGCATTCTCACCAAAATGGTTGCCGATCTCTGTGAGGATTCAGCCTTCCTCTCTCTCATCTACAGGCTGGCAGAGGGCTTGTGTCTTAGGGCTTTCTCTTCTTTTTGAGGCTCCATGGGCCCAGCTTCTTCCCAATTTCACTATAGGATATCCGGCAAATGACTCATGGCTCTTCCTTGGGCCACAGGATCAAAGTTCTCTCCTCTCTCATGTCTATGGAACTCTCTCTCTTCCTGTGTCTTCTTCTGTATGTCTTCTTGAGTGAGTGTCCTTTTATATTAGCCCACCAAGGGGGTGGGGACTCAACCCTGAGTCAGCCCTACTGATGTGGTTGAATCAAAGCCCTAATTTTAACATAATGTAATCAAAGACATCTTAGCTGAATCTAATATAATCAAAAGGTATCACAACCAGAGGAACACAACAGTTTACAAGCATAATTTTTCTCTCTTTTTTTTTTGAAATTCATAGATAATATCAAACTGCCATACGCCACCCTTTGGCTTCCAGAAAAGACATTACAATGTTCAAAATACCTTAAATCTTTAAGAGTAACAAATGCAAAGTCCAAATTCACATCACAGTTATAGAAATACAGTTTGTGTTGGGGCAAAGACCCCTTTGGCTGTAGACCTGTGAAACCTACAAAACAATTTAGCTGTTTCCAATATACAAAGGGACAGACATAGGATAAACATTTGCATTACCATGAGGAGAACTTGGGAGGGAAACATGAGTCAAGGGTCCCCAACAGTTCCAAAAACCTGCAGGGCACACTCTATTAGATTTCAAAGTCTGAGAGTCATTCTTAAGATGATGGTTTCTTCTCCTCAAGGCCTCATGGGGTCCCACCCTTTCCACAGGTTGCCTAACTGCCATTTTCTTGGTTCCACCCTCATCAAGCATCAGAGTGGCACTGAGCTCCAGACCTTACCCTCCAAGAACATTGAGGTGATGGCCATATTTTCCCAATCTCTGGGTACAGTCTCAACCCCCTTAGTACAGTAAGGTGGCGGCAGCATTCTCCCTAATCTCTGGCGTATAGACCCAACCCTCTCAGAGCAGTGAGTTGGCGACCTGGCCTTCCTTAATTTATGGGGGGCAGGCCCACCTCTCTCAGAGCACTGGGGTGTTAACCTCACTCTCCCCAACTCTCGGGTAATGTTCTCCACCCTCTCTGTAGCCTGGGGCAGCAAAACTAAGCGATCAGTATCAGTTTTCAGTCAAATAAAATTTCCTTGCTCATACAAGCTGATTATTTCTCCCCAAATTATTAAATAAGCATGCAATTAGAACAATTAAAATTTTTTAAACCGTCTAAACCCTTGGTTTGGGTATGGCTTCAGAGAAGGAATTTTTTACTTGAAAACTGTTGCTAATGAGCAAAAGGAATCTTGAGGCACAGATAATCCTCTAGCAGCCTCCTCCTGATTCTGACCACTCAAGTTTTCTTTAATTTTTCATTTTACCCTGCCCAGGGGTGTTTGTGAGGTAGAAGGAATATCACATAAAATTTTTTTCCAACTCCTTCCCCAATAATATAAATAGTTATTGGTTGACAATTTTATGAGAAAACAGAGAGGAAAGAAAAGAATATGAGTATGTGGAGCGGAAGGCAAGGCAAGTGAGCAGAAGAGAGAGAAGAGAAAAGTCGGGAAGACAAAAGAAGAGAGAAGAGGAGAGGTGAAGTGAGAATTCGCATTTCATGTTGCCGGGTTTTGTCTGGTTTTCCCCTATGTAGATTTCAGGAACAATAGTCCTACCGCCTGCAGAATGAGCCATTTCATGACTCAGAAACAATGGCTTCTCCTAGCTACAAAGGACATTAATATTTTTCCCCAAGGATGAACAGAGTTTGGAGATGTTTTGGTGCTTTGTGCCTGGTGTCTGATACACTAGGAATGAAGAGAACTCAGGATACACATGAGTTACCCTGAGCTGCATGTTAGGTTTCCTGGTGATTCTTCTGCCATAGTTCCTATTTTCATTTATTTCCCCATTGAAAAAGCATAGTTCGGTTAAGTGATGTCGTTTTCCTTCTACAACTTGTCAGAGACATGGGGCTTACAGCACCTTATAATGCTAAAACTTTTGATGCTTCAAAGTCCCTCTTATTTTACCTCAGCCTACCTCAGTTCCCTGTTGTGGATTGGAAACTTTTTGTCCTATCATTTTGCTAGGATTATAATTACATTTTGAAGGTGTTTCCTCCACAGCTCTAATAATCAATGCTGAAGATATCAAAATATAAAAAAAAAAATTCAGAATCATCTTTAGTTTCTACAAGCCATATGTCAATGATATTTGTGGTTTTGTGAAAACAATGAAATAATTTATATAAAAACACTTTAGAAAAAGAGTGGAATCTACTATAACAATAAGTTTGAATAAGAATAGTCATAACAATAGTAAGAAGACCTAGTCATTTGTTCATTTGTTCATACTATTATCTACATTTACTATGCAAAATACTAGAAAAACATCAATTAATGAGACAAAGCAGACGGCAGACTTCATAGAACCCACAGATAAAAGTATAGTAGTAGAACTGATTCGTATGAAGACCTGGTTTACTTCTATGAGCCAAAATAAAATAGAAAAAATAAATGAAGAAGTAATTATAAAATAAACATCCAGGAAAATCTGTTAATTCTACCTAAGAATACATGCATATAAATCACAAGACTATTCCTGAAAAATTAGAACATATGTGCTTCTTTGAATTGAAAGGATCCTGTGTAGAAAGTCCATGAAAAGCACAGATAAAAAAATTAAACTTACAAATGTACTATGAGTATTCTATAAAGAAATAACTGTTTAAACATACAGTCCCATAATTAGCCTGGATCTCTCATTCAAGCACTACAGGTCAAAACCACCAACTTTTCCAAGTCAATGGGGAAAACCGTTCCATTTCTCTCTTGTGTATTTAGATGTGTGTAATTAGACTTCTCCTATGCCAACAAAAACCCATGCAGGCTTTCTCTATACAAGTTTAGATTGTTCCAGCTCCAAAATTGGGATCAGAACGTGCTGGTACACCATCAGCAGTGCCACTGGATGGGAAATACCACCAAGCCATTTCAGCACTGAGGTTGCTGCTCTCCACTAAGATAAATATCAGGAATAAAAAAGAAATGGAATCAGTGGAGCAAAAGGGAATTCAGCTAGTCTATTGACTGCAATAGATTTTATGTTAAATTTTGCCTGCTATCTTACACTGATTCCCCTGGGACTTGACAGTTAAGTTCATCTTGTACATAGACGAGCCATTGATGTGGTCAAATGTGAGGCAACGTTTAATATTTGGTTTGATGTCATATTACATAAACTCAAAATAACAATAGTTTAAACAGGATGAAAGTCTGTTTCTACCTTACACAAACACACACACACACACAAATCCATGGGTTGACAGTCTAGGATAGTTATGATGACTCCACAGGGTTGAAAGAGACCCAATGTGAGCTTGAATTCTGCGAATCCCAGAAAAAAAGATTATGTTCTTGAACCCATTCCTGTGAGTGTGGGGCCCTTTGTATTAAATCAAAGGGCCTTCGATTAGAGTACTTGATAATTTTGCTTTAGGGCTTATGGTTGGTCTAATCATAATCTTATGAGCCGGCTTGAGTCTCCGTCCTTTTGGGTCTTACATAATGGGAGATGCAGAGAGAAAGGAAGCTGCCATGTTGATCCTGCCATGAGAGAGAGAGAGAACTGAAGGAAAACAGAGAAGCCCCTGAAAGGCTGAGGCAGGTTCCTGAGTCTGGAACCAGCTGAGCACAGAGGCATGGAAAGAGGCCCCTGAGGGGTTGGGCCCATGGAGCAGCTCAAGGCTGAGGAGATGAGCCATACGCCTGATCGCCACGTGGCAGGACAGCAGGATCAACATAGCTGACTTTGGTGAGAAGGCATCTCTGATGGTGCCTTGATTTGGACATTTCAGAGCCTCATTTATATACCCCCTTTATAAAAGCCAACACATTTCTGGTACTTTGCATTGGCAGTCCTGTAGCAAACTAAGACACTGGGCTTCCAACATTTAGTTTTGTCATGGTGGCAGACTGGTGTTTTCAAAGATGACCACAACATATGATCCCAGATCACACATTCTTTTGCAATTTGACCTTGCCAATGCCTGATAAAGAGATTGAGAAAAGTCACCCTACCCCTTGAATCTGGGCTGGCCTTAGTGATTCACATGTAAGCAGCAGAATGGAGCAGAAAGGATGATGCTCTGTGACTTCCAAAGTTAAGACAGAAAAGACCCTGAGGCTTTCTTGGAACACCTGCTCTCAGAATCCAGCACCTATTCCATGAGAAACCAGAGCACATGGAGAAGCCAAAAGCAGGGGTTCTGGTTGACAGCCAGCTCTAGCTAAGCCTAACTTTGAAATCTCACAGGCCAGACACATGAGTAAAGAAGCCTCCACATCATTCTAGTTCTTCAGCCATGAGAGTCTTCACAGATGAGGTCCCAGAAATTCTGGAGACTCACAGAGCTGAGTCAAGCCATCCCCACTCTGCTCTGTCTGAATTCTTGACCCTCAGAATCCTCAATATAATGAAATACTGCCATTTTATATTACTGAGTTTGGGGAGGCTTATTATGTAGCACCAGATAACTGGAACAAACTTACTGAACATTCCACTGAGCTCCAAGATATGTGCTGAAGATCCAGCCCTTGTATTCATGTCCCAGGCATTAAGAAGAAGGGAGAGAAGAAGGGTACACACCTCCATTTGAGGGAGAGAACTTCTGCTTACATTTCATTGGTGATACCTACTCATATGGATTTACCTAGCTTCAAGGCAGGCTGAAAAATACAGTCTTTAATATAAGCAACAATATTCCCAGTGAAATTGGGAAGAGAGAGAGTGGGAAGAATGTGGAACCAACTAGAAGTCTCCACAGCAGACATCTACTTGTTTTCTCTTAGTGGATGTATTGTTAAGTACATCCACTAAGCAGTCCTTTAAGATAAGGTGTCTCCTGAAAGCTCCTGCTAATGTACAAATGGTAACCTAAGAAGAGTAACACCTAAGTGCAGATATCTCCATCAAATCAGTACTGATTATAAAAGAGCTGAGTTGAGAAGATAAAGGAGAGTTAAAAGAAACTAAGAACATCATGGAAGAAGCAAGCAGAAAAGTAAAATAATAGTCTTGGGGAATCCAATGATAGCATGAGGCTCCTTGGCACTTGGGGGATGAGGGAGGAATGGTCATAAATGAGATTTCCATTAAAATTCATTATTATCTAAGGATGAGATAGTAGGCAGACCTTGAATATTTTTATTCTCTGACAAAATGTTCCGTTGATTTGATGTTGACGCTACTTAATTCAATACAGACCCCTCCACTCATCACCCTATCCTCAACTCTAATTATTAAAGCCCATGTCTTCTTTTGAATGGGGCCCAGGACTTATATTTGTGCTTGAATCCTTTCCATAATAGCAAAATCCTAGCTAACGCAGCCATGATGGGTGATGATTTGCTAGAGTTAATGTATGGCAAGAATTTCATTCAGATTGTGCTGAAACTCCAGTTGAGAGTTTTCTCCATAATCCGACTAAACATTGATTCAGAGAAAGCAGATGCTGTTCGGAAGTCCAGCGAGTTTCTTCTTTGAACACTGGTACCTAGGGAACGTGGAGAAAGACTACAGTCTTTCTTTGAATTCCAAGATGGAGGATGCTTATCAAACATCAACTTGTTTGTGGGTTAGGGTGAACATTGTTATTCCATTTGACAGCATCAGGCCCCAGAGGAACATGAGAAATATTTGTTGTGGTAATAATGGTAATAATGATGGTAGTCATAATAACAAGAAACAAAACACTTACACTGTAAATATTTATTTGTATTTTCTGTTGAGTACTTTATGAAGAATTTTGCAGGTATTATTCATCTAGTCCTCAACAAAACTCTGTAAGGTACTTTCTATTATTAGCTTCGTTTAACCAATGAGGAAATTGGAGTTAAGTGACAGAGACATCAAGCAGAGCTAGGATTCAAGCTCAGGCATTATGGAGATGGGAAAGCACACTGAGCATTAGATGAAGTCTGCATCTGTTTGTCTTTCTTTCTCACAGCCTATCTCTTTTGACGTGGATTCCTTAACCCACACATGATTAAGGTTTTTGAAAGGAGGTGAAGCTACTGTTCAAGATATGAGCTTTCCAAATATAAGTGGCCTAAGTAGATAGAGCTAGTGAGTGAGATAGACAGACAGACATAAGTAGCAATGCCATTTGGATGTAGGTGAGTGTGTCATCGGAGGGAGTCTCCTTCCTTCCTATTTTTTTTTTCTTTTTGTAAAACAAGTTGCCCTAAGAGAGGAGTGTGGCTTAGAGGCAGCCTCTCTTGAATGTGCCTTGGGAGAGAGCCTAATACCTCATATTTTTAAAAAGAAAAAAAAATACACACACACACTCACATATATATTCACGCCAAAAACATCAAGCAGTTCGTGGCTGTTAAAAAGCCAGGGAAAGCTGAGTCGTGAGCACCCTTCACTGTTTTTCTTTCAAATGCACTGACCACCCTCTTGTCACAACAGCTTATTTATTGATGCACAAGTTGCCCAAATGGAATAAAAGTTTATAACACTGAAATTTGGGTTCTTCCCGAAAGTTCTCCTTAATCCTGAAACTTTTTCCTCACTTTTTTCCCCTCTGTTCTAGGCATCATATTAGAAAAATCTCTAAGGAGATCTGGAGGGAAAGGGGTTAATTTGGGCGGCTTGGAGCCAGGCCTCTCTTAAATGGGGAATTGGCAGCTAGCAGTTTGGAAGTCTGCCTCGAATGAACGTTTTATTATCCTTTTTGCCCAAAGGTGGCTTTGAGACACCCACAGCAGCAGAGGGCCTTCTGATTGGGATTCGACAGACGGGAGCCAGAAAGCTGTCTGCCCCTTCTGAGATGACTGAGGGACCCCATGGAGGAAACCACCACCCCTCCCCAGCCCTAGGGTGGACTGTGCCCGCCCTCAGCCTCCAATAAACTTCAGACCTACCAGGAGACTTGTAAAATCAGTGGGCAGTTCTGAGGGAGGAGGGCAGTGGAAGGGAGGGAGAGGGTCTGAGAAACAGAGGGGAGAGTGAGGCAGACCCACTAACTTAAAATAGGCATTCAAAGAAGCAAACGAAGGCAAGAAGCACTGAAAAAAAAGAGAAAGGGTGAAGGCATGAGTTTAAGAAAGTTGAAGACAACTAAAAACAAGCTATACAGAAAACAAGAAAGCTGAAAGGAGGAGAACAGAAAAAACTGAAGAGAAAAGTCAAGGACTGGAAGCATCCTCACCCAAGAACCTTGAATATCTGATTTGCTTTTGTTGACCACAATTATGCTATGAAGGGGCTGAGTTGCCATTTTTATAGAGTTATTTTAATTGCTTCATCATGACCTGCTCAATTAAAAGTGACCCGTTTTCGCCAGAGAGAAACCCCATAGCTCCTTGAGATCTTAGACTGAAAATGTCCTAGGCTCTGAAGCAGTAGCTTGTTGCTTACTTTGATTTTCCCATTTCCCAACAGGATATGCAATGCACCCAGGTGTTTGGAGGCAGGCTAGAGATGGCTCTCCTTAGAGAACACTGTGACATCCAAAGAGATAGAGCCCGTGGAGAAGGACAACCACAGATGCAATGGCAAATTGTATGCTATTTTTGGGTGCCACTTCTAGTTTTCTTTCCACAGAGCCCCCTGGGATGTGGGCAGGTGGTGTCATTTCTTGCTGTCCCCAGAATACATCACTCAGTTCACAAACTCCCCACTTAAAAATCATCTCCCAAAGCCCTGCGGCTCAGAGGTAGGGAAGCAGGATTCCCATGACCAAAGAATGCAGTTGGAATAGGGGAGTCCTGAGGCATTGGGCATTGATTTAACAGGAGCAGTAGCAAGCATTTCTAGAGCTTTACTCACACATCACCTTTCTGGAGTCACACATACACCATGGTATACAAGAAGCGGAATGGCTTCTTATTCCCAATTATCAGAGACTGGGAAGCAACAAAATGAGTCTCAATTAGACATTGATCATTTTGGATTATATAAAAATAAATAATGTACAGATTTATTCATGCCTCACAGTATCATTCCTGGTGAAAGAGATCTCTGATTTTGATCATGTTCCTATAAATTTGCTTCTGTGTAAAATGCTTACTTTCGAATATTTTAGTTATTAATCAAAATCTTTAAGCTAGGGGAATTGAAAGGACATCTATTTCAGCGGTCAAAGTGTAATAATGTTAGGTGTGTGCCAGGGACTATTTTATGTATTCTATATATATGTATACACACACACACACATACACACACATATGTATATATATAATTAAACATTTTCACAGCAAACCAATGAGATAAGTACTTACTTGGATAACCAGATGAAGACATTGAGCCCTGATGTAACTTGCTCAAGTTCACACAGCACTTAAGTTGTAGATCTGGGCTATGAATAAAGACTGTTTGGCTCTAGAGGCAGCAAGGCTAACCACAACTAATTGCCTCTCTGTCTATGGGGGTGTTGAGGGTGGGGAAGTCCTCTGTGGATAAATTTTAGTGGAAAGAAGCAAAATTACTCTCAAAAACTCAGATCTGTGGCCATGATACAGCAATCATGAAATTTAGTTTTGCATAAGTCATCTAAACATATATTTTAAAACAGCCATCACCTTTCAAATAAATCCATGGCCATGCAGCTAATGTAGTTCAATTCTTTTATTTTTGAGATGATGAAATCAAAGGCTTGAGAGGTAAAAATATCTTCCTCAAAATCTCAGATGCCACCAAGATACATACTGGACAAGATGTATAAGTTGCAAATATGATCGATTTCTTGAAACTGATAATGAGGTGAGTTTATGAGTTATCTATTGATCTACTGCCATAGTAATGCTCCATAACAAACAATCACAAACCTCAGTGTGATGCAACAACTAATGTTGATTGCTCACAAGTCTGGGGTGGTTGAGTAGGTGCATCTGCTGATCTTGGCTGGGCTCTCATCTTTCTGGAGGTCAGCTGGCTGTTGTATGATCTAGGGCAGCTTCAGCTGAGGCAACTTGGCTCTGTCCCACATGTTCCTCATCCTCTAGCAGGCTAACTTGGAAGAAATCTCATAGCAATGGAGGAGGTGCTAAAGCACAACTGGAAGTGTACAAGCATTATTTCAAGCCTCTGCTTTCCTTGTCATATCTTCAATCATCCATTAGCCAAGGCAAGTGGCAAGTTCAGGCCTGGGTCAGAATTGGGGGTACTGCAAATTTACAAGCAAAGGGGTTAGAAACAAGGAAGGCTGATGAGTTATAGCCATTAATTCAATGGTTCTACCATAGTCAAGGAGAAGGAATAGCATTGCATAGAAAAAATCAAATAAAGCCAAATGATGCAACATTAGTTTTACTTCCAAACTTTGGGATCACACCCTACATTTTGGGAAAAATTTGTTATATTTAATAAATGAAGTAGAATACATGATTTGACTAAATTAAAGGAAAGGCTTAATTTAAGAAGGTTGCATTCTCTATTTTATAAAATTAGTTTCAGTATGTTGGCAAACATTATATTTAAGTTGGGGATTCTGGCAAATGCTCTGATGCTTCTTAGAGTTATTTTAGATAATACATGTAGCTCATTTATTATGAGAATCTGAGAAAACAGAATTAAAAGTGTACATGCACACACAAATACACAAACATATATGTATTTAGAGTCGATCCTCATTATTTGCAGATTTCGTATTTGCC
>JAQZBX010050369.1:0-19676 GCA_029593785.1 Cabassous unicinctus | reverse complement strand
TTTTTTTTTTTTTCTCATAACAGTATATATATATATATTTTTTGTATTTTAAAAGATGCTTAGATTACATAAATATTACATAAAAATTACAGGGATTCTCATGTTCCCCACCTCCCACACCTCCCATAACATCCCACATAAACATCTTTCATTAGTGTGGCTCATCACCTGCAATGGATATACACATCCTGGGGCTTTGCCACTAAGCATGGACCATAGCTCACGTTGTAGACTACCCTCTTTCCCACACAGATCTGCATGTTATATGCTGATGTAAAATGGCCTATATCTGTTGTTGTAATGTCATTCAGGATAATTCCCAAGTCCTGAAAAAGCACCTGTATTACAACTGCTTTTCCCTGCCCTGCCCCAAAAGCATCTAGTGGCCACTGGCTCCACCTCACTGTTGTAATTTCTTCCATTGCTTGAATCACAAAATGTCTATAACAGAATACTATTAAGTCCACTCTAGTCCATAGTACTTCCCCAATCCTGAGGAGTTTGGGATGGTGATGTCCACTCCATCTCCAAGTGAGAGGGGGCTTATATCCCATGGATACGGTGGATGGGATTATCCTGCCTGCAGCTGCAGGCTCTCTCCATTCCCTGGGATGGCCGTTGTCCATCATCGTCTTCTCACCAGGTGACTTGGGTGAGTCCATTGAGCTGTAGAGTAGGAGTTGCAGCTCCACTGAGATTCCAGACACAGCTGGCACATGGGCAGGCCAGAGGCTCCAGTCTCTGGAAGTACACCTACAAACTCCAGCATCACATATAGGTTTGAATAGAAGGGACTGATGGACCATGTGCAGGGAGGACTTATTTGAGTCCAACTCTGTCACTCTTAGGAGCACAGATTCCAAAGTAGAACCCACTGATAAGGCATCAATCTCTGGAGCTATTCCCCCTTATATAGGACCTGGGTGTCTCCAGAGTCCTCAGGAGCCCCTCTGTGTGGGGTGATATCTACCTTGGTGTTCTATGAGATCCTACTGAGGTGTGCGTAAGCGTTACCTCTGGGATGACCTCCCAACTCTCTTTGAAGTCTCTTAGCCACATGAACTCATTTGTCTTTATCTTTTCTCCCTTTTATTCAAGGTCTTTTTCCAGTCATATTGCCATGGGCTTAATTTTAACATCCTAAATCTATAAAAAATCTTGTGAGTTTTGATACCAACTTATCAATTTCAATATTACACTCTATGCTCCTATTGCCCTTATCTTTATGTAGTTCTTGTCTCATATTACGTATTTCTACATTATGAGTCCAAAACTGCTGATTTATCATTACATTTTATGCATTGGCCTTTTAGTTCCTGTAGGAAGTAAAAAGTGGGGTTACAAATAAAAAATACAACAGTACTGGCATTTATATCTATTCCCGTCATTATCTTTACCAGAGGTGAAACAGGCACACTTTGGTCTAGAACGATAGCTGTGAAATGAAATGAAGGGGAAGGGTTTCCATGAAGGGGTATGTTTTTGACTAAGCAAGTCAAAAGGGAAGAGGAGAAAAGAGCATTATCATCATTGAAATTAGTGAGGAGGTAAATGCAGTTAGATAATAACAGCTGACTCACTAACCGTTACAATTAGGATTTAGTGCAGGAAACATAATTCATTCTGACTTCATGTAGAAAGGATTCAACATAGGGGTTTAAGTATAAGAACTTCCAAGGGCACATCCTTATAGCTGTGAACAAAACAGAAAGAGCACTGTCAGCCACTGCAGCAACCATGACTGGCACAGCTGCCTCTCACACCCATGAAACTAGTGATTAGACCATGGGGTGACTTGCCCAGTCACCAGAACTGCCTTTTAACCATCATGTCACCATGACCTTGCTCACCAGTAGCCATAGTAGGAGGAAGATAACTTCTGCCTAATTTTGTATTTTAAATCTCATGTGAGGGTATCCAAGTAGCAGAACCTAATTTGCTTCCAGAACCTTAGCAGCAAGGGAGTCTGGTAATTGTAGTTTAAAGATCTCCAGGCTTTCCCAAGTAGAAGAGGAGAGGAAGGACTTTAAGACAATAATCTTCCTGCATCTAACACTGACATCCCTACTATAGGGTTTCTTTACATCAATGTCAATCTGCAAATATTTAAATAATTACTTAGATTGACTACAACTAGATTCAGCCAGAGATCCAGCAGGTATGCATTTGTAAGCACAAAGATTCATTCTAACTCCTCTAGCAAAACTTCAATCCATGCTTCTTGTGTTCCCATCCTTTGCTTGTTGTGTAAACTTCTCCCAACACCTCTGTAGGCCTCCCCTAAGGTGGAATAACGTATATCAGAGCTCTGCAAACTCTTTTTGTAAAGGACCAGACAGCAAGTATTTTATCCCTTGTGGGCCTTACATGATCTATATCATATTCATTCTTCTTTGTTGTCTTTTTTTTAACAACTCTTTACTGGAAAAAGACCTTGACCAAAAGGGGGAAAAGGTAAAGACAAATGAGCTTATATGGCTAAGAGGCTTCAAAGTGAGTTGGGAGGTCATCCCAGAGGTTACGCTTATGCACGTCTCAGCAGGATCTCATTGACTGTCAAAGTAGATACTACCCCAAATAGTGGGGCTCCTGAGAGCCCTGGAGACACCCAGACACTATAGTCAGGGCAGATAGCTCAGGAGTTTGGTGCCTTGCCAGTGGGCCCTACTTTGGAATTTATGCTCCCCAGAGTGACAAAGTTGGACTCAGTTGTGGTTTCCCTACACATGGCTCTATTGTCCCTTCTATTTGAACCTTTAATTAGTACTAAATTTGGTAGATGTATGTCCAAGAGACTTAAATCTTTGGGCTGTTCATGTGCCAACTGGGCCCTGAATCTTAACGGAGTTGCAACACCTACTTTCCAGTTCATTGGACTCACCCAGGACAACTAACAAAAAGGAGATGATGGACAACCACCATACCAAGGAATTGAGAGAGCCTACAACAAGCAAGAGAGTCCCATCTTTCAGCCATGTGGGACTGAAGCCCCCTCAATTAGAGGTGGAGTGGGCATTACCATCCCAGAATCCTCAGGATTGGGGAATAAACTATGGACTAGAGTGGACTTACTGGTATTCTATAGAATTATTGTGATTCTAGCAATGGAAGAAATTATATAATTGATGTGGAGGCTGTGGCCACTGGAGGTACTGAGGGCAGGGAGAGGGAAAAACAGGTATAATACGGGAGCATTTTCGGGGCTTGGGTATCGTCCCGAATGACATTGCAATGACAGATACAGGCCATTATATATCTTGTCATAACCTACAAAATTGTGTGGGAGAGAGTGTAAACTACAATGTAAACTATAATCCATGCTTAGTGGCAATGCTCCAAAATGCAATGCAATGAATGTACCACACTAATGAAGGATGTTGTTAATGTGGGAAAATGTGGGAGGTGTGAGGAGTGGGGCATATGGGAATCCCTATATTTTTTTATGTAACATTTATGTAATCTAATTATCTTAAAAAATATGTATTTTAAAATAATGTAAAAACCATTATTAGGTTGAGGGAAGTACATGCCACTCTGCAATTTTTTAGCCTCTGATCTCAATCATGTAATGCTCTACCTCCAATGCGTGGTTATTTCATTTACACAAAGTTTTCCTCATCCTAAAATCATTAGTATGGGGAGGTGGCTGTGTTATCAGGACAGCCTGGAATTAGGTCTACCTAGTTTAATTGTCAGTTGGATTCTTTCATCCATTGTCAGTTTCCAATTTCTTCCCTTGCTTACCTCATGCAGGGTTACAAGAAAGTAAGTATTTTGTCTTCTTGTCCTTAATTATCTGTTTCCCCAGAATGACATAGAGACTTGTAAATATTCACTGGAATTCATTGGCATAACACATTCTATTTCTGTGATTTTCTGTTCAACATCACTCAACATACTACCCCAAAATAGCCAGTAATAAAAAGGAACATGGAATGAGGTGAAATCATTGCAAATCATGAAATATCTGAACACTTTTACTTCATTTCATAGTGAATTTGTCTAAAAAAAGAAACTATCCATTCATTATCCCTGGAAATTTGCTAAATGAAATATGCCACAATACAACAAACTATCTGGGTCGTGATTTATCTCCTCTGTTGAAACACTGATGCCCATGTTAAACATGGAGCACAGTGTGTGGTTTTGGGAAAAAGAGAATGAGGTCCATACAGCTTAGACACAAATGAGAACTGAGGAAGAATGTGCATTCCTGAAAGTTAAAGAATAATCAGCAAAGCCTATTAAACTCTCATTTCTGGGAATACAACTCACTTGCATGTTTAAACTGGCATCTTGAAAAGTTTCTATATCACAGCATGATGAATAATCTTAAGGATTAATGAAACCTCAAGAACTAGACAAGCATGAGACATATCATCTTACCTGGTTATTTAAGAAGCTATTTCTTTTTCTAACATGATGTGAGAAAAAAAAATATGGTCTATGTCCTCAGGCCAACCCACAAACCCTGTTTTCCCATCAGATCTGCAAAACTGTTGTCACTCTTTACTGTCAATTCCTGCCCAGGGCTGTGGTTATATCCACCTCATGGTGAAGCCTACATTGACTTAAACCATGTCAGGACCTTTCTAGCAGAGTGGGATGGCATAAATCTCCACTGTCTTTCTTAGGTGTGGAATATGTTTTCTTCTTTAAAAAACCACACACTAAACTAATTAGCGCCCTTAAATTGAATTAAGCTAATAGCATTCAAAAACTGACAAATGTAATCTGATTGTTTTAAGACAGAAGTGGATTAGTCAACAGAATTGCATCTCTAGTCAAGTTCAAATCAAGTTATAAATTCTAACCAAATAGTGAGTGGTGGGATAAGTTATATTATCAGTATGCACAGTCATGCTGATCTAAACTGTAAGCAATGTAGGCCTTTTCAGTGGAGAGGTATAAAAGTTTATAGTTGAAGAATGTCTTTTCATGTAGTGGTAGGGAGATTGTTTTCCTTTGACATGCATGGCTCCCTCAAGCCTTGGCCCATTTTATTACATTTCTTATAGTCACAGGAAGGAAAGGCTTTCTTCATTTTTCTATTCAATCTCTTAGGCATGTTATTGTTTAATGCTTCTTTGCCTGCCTATTGCTTGTTAGTATTTGCACCAAAGCAAATGAGACAAAACTCAAATGCATCAAATGCTTTTATAAAACAACCTTTTATTGAAGTATGTAACAAATGCTGTTTACTACCTTCTTTGCAAAAATAATTCTTCAAAGAAAAGTTATTGAAAATTCTGAAAGAAATGAAGATTTAAGAATTATCTATGAATTTTATTTATTTAAACTATTTATGAATGTGGAAAATTAAAATTTAAATACACTTTCATTTGCTATTATGAATTATAACTTTGAAACATTATCCAAAAAATCTATTGAGTGAGCTGTCCGTTTGTATTCCCAGTCAACTCTTTGGACACCACCCATTTGATATATGACATATAATTTAGAATTACATTGAAGTATCACTGTTGTTGAACAAAAACTATTAGAGACTGGGCTAGCTAGTCTCCCATAGATGGCCCTCCTTGACTTATGCTCTTCTTGAATGTGGGGTGCTCCTGTGACTTATTTTCGACCAACAGAATGTGGTGGAAATGATGCTTCATGACTTCTGAGGCAAGGTCATAAGATATGTTGAAGCTATTCCCTTGGGTCATTTGGAACAAGAGCACTGAGAGAAGCCAGCAGCTACCAATGCTGTGATAAAATGCCCCAGCTAGCCAAGCAGAGAGGCCATGTGGAGAAAAAGAGCTACATGGGTTTTCCCCAGCTATCCTAATCAACCCAGCCAAGATAGAGACATGTGAGTTATGATGTCATCTTGGACCCATAGGCTAGTCAGATTTTCAGGAGCACCAGCCTCAGCTGCTTTCTGCAGCCAATGAGACATGCCAAGTGAGAACTTCCCTATGGAACCCAGTGAATACACAGAACTGTGAGAGAGAATAAAAAAGTGTTTTTTTTTTTTTTTTTTTTTTTAGCTACTAAGTTTTAGGGTGGTTTGTTATGCAGCAATAGATAACTGAAACACAAATATAAGCTATTTGCTTTTTGTTTTCATTTGCTTCTAAATAAATCTTGCATTTAAATTTTTGTGAATTTCTATTGTCTTTGTTTTGTATACACAACTCTTTGTTTCGAAAATATGAATGTATAAATATGTACATGTGTGTTATGTAAATAGATCTTGAAGAAAAATTAGATTGGCTTTCTGAGAGAGGAGAAAAGTACTTCTGGGTATTTTAAGTTAATACTTTGACCTGCAACCTCTCTGGTACAATTTGATGATTTAGTATAATTTTGAGATTTTGCATGCACTGAGCACATCTAAAGACAATAAAGCTAGGTTTCAATGAGAAAAAGAGGAGAAAAATGAAAATTGAACAGAGACTTTATAAGGAAAATATTTAAGAAGGAGAGGGGTATATTGTTCTAGTACTTATATTTCTTTAGGCAAATGATGTTTAATGTCACCTGTCAATCAGCAGCTATTTTATGGTAGTTAGCAGTCTAGTTTGTGGGCAAGATGGGAAAGTCCTCTGTGTTAGTGAGCCAGATGAAATATGTACCACGATAGTATGGATAGGACTCTCTAACTGGAAAGAATTGAACAGTTGGCTTTAACCTCATAAGCGCTCTATGTCCATCAATGAGTACACCAGGGAAGATGCTTTAGCTATTGAACAAGTTATTAACTTGCTATAATAAGAATAGTATCCAGGTAACTTGGGGGGAAATGTACTTGTATCAAGGTTAAAGGGTTAATTTATATAGTTAGGCAATGTGGAGAATTGGATTTAATAACAACCATCAGTGTTCATTTGTGGATAGCAGCCAATGTTTCTGGTTTCTTCAAAGTGAAAAGTACAGATCTTAGAAAAACTAAATGATACAGTAAAGTATGATTAGGTGTTCTCAATGAAGAGTCATCCCCCCCCAAAAAAAAAATCCTACAAATTTCCTAAATATTTGTTAAGCATTGGATTAGGTACATAGAGCATAGAGCAACTAAATTTGCCTGGGAAATGCGGCCAAAGTGGTATCAGAGTTGAGTGTTGAGCTTAGTCCTTTCAAGTAGCGAGTAGATTATCAGGATGACAAAGGAATAAGTGTGGGAAGAAGGGGTGGGGAATACATTCCAAGTAGAGGGAATTATCCAGTACAGGGCCAAAATACTTCTCTTACACGTTGTCATATACACTTTCTAAAAAGTAAAATATAGTACTTATATTATGATGCAAAAATGAGTTTTTTATTGTCTGTCTCCCTCACTAGACTATAAGCTTAGAGGACAGAGATAATACCTCATTCATATTTGTGTCCTATACATAGTACAGTCCCTGGTATATAACAGGTATTCAATAATTACAATAAAGGAAGGAACTGCCAAGTGCCAAAGTCCCTATCTTATAACACTTGTTATTGCAGCCTGATTTAGACATTTATATGTATATTAGATTTCCCCATTAGATTGTAAGATCATTCAGGGAAGGGCCCTTGCCTTATTTTGAGTCCTTTAAATGTTGCTTGACATATAGTAAGACCCATATATATGTTTAATGATAGAATGGGAAGAAACTATATTCCTTTACTTTTCTTAATCAATCGGGGTCTAATTTAAGCCTAGAAGCTTTTGTAGATCACTACAATAAATGATCTTGAAGCCTACATAATTCTGCATTGCAACTATGAGTTTGTCATGTTTCTGTCTTTCTGGTTGCCTAGAAACAAAGATGTGAAGTTTATATGAGGTTATCAGAGTTTGTACCAATAAGATTATCTATGTAAAGTTCAGCTTTCCTCTCTGGATTTGGAAGGCATCAATTCCAAAGAGCTCAGACAATAATGTGGTCGCCATAGTTTCAAGTTTGTCCAGTTTGGCCTTCTTTCATTGTAGTACCAGCTTATACATTCATCTAAAGGAAATCATTGTTCATGTAAAGTAACCAGAACAGACCAATAATACTACTGCTCTCTATTGATAGCTCATAAATATTTTCATATTTTAATCACTGACATCAAACCATGGAGAATAGGGGAAAGGGAAAAAAATAAAGGAAAAGCCTATATCTGGCATCTAATAACCAGTATTGTCAAGATAACTGAATTAAGATAATTTTGACCTCTTGATAAGTAACAGTGGGTGAGTAGAGGTAGTGTAACAATACTGGTTAGTGGTATATTTAAATTCTAGTTGGAAGTGTCCTTTTTCCCCCTGCTCTGGTCAACTATGAATAGATAGGTATACAGTAGGAGCTTACAAGAGCAACAGGCTGAGAATCAGGAGTCCTAGGCTGTATTTCCGGCCTCTCCCTGGCTTCAGGAATTTATACTCATATGGAAAGAGAATTCTGTTCCCATGGAATGACAGGCAATTCTGCTGATTTGATCTTGTCTTCTCTAATTCCTGCAGGAGAACAGAGGGCTAGAAAAAAGAGAGAAGAGGGTTAAAATAAGTCCTGACATGAGAGCAGGAAAACTGGAAGATCCGTCCTAGCAAAATCGAATATTTAACAAGTGTTTTGGACACAACTGGGAGCAGCCTCCCAGCAAAAGTCTGTATTTCCTTCCAGAGCAGTTTCTCACTTGCCAACACCTTTTAACATTCACGAGAGTGCTTGTGGTAGTCAGGGTAGGTGGGCTATTACTAGTAAACAACTTGAGGCTCAGAGAGATTAAATGATGTATCATGTTCACCCAAAAGAGTTGGCTTGGACAACAGGACTCTTGATACCAATCCTAGTGCTGCTTCTATTGTAACATCCTCCTACACTTGTTAGTGGTGGAAAACATACTTGTAATTTCCATGGACAACTCTAAGGCTGAAGATGGTCATTTGGAACTTATTGCAAATTATCTGGAGTGCCTTTTTATGTATATTCCCATCTATAAGAACTTGTAGGATACTATTTCTTTGTAGCAAATAGTAGGTTCTCAATAGAGACCTATTGACTGCTTGATAGAGGCACTAAGACTATATAATCATGGAGTCTATAAAATAGATATACATTTATGACATTATGGATAAGCAGGGCTTAATTGTTCCTATTTTTTTGATGAAAGTTTCCTTGAATGGATCTCAAATTTATGTTTAGATGGTTCACCGCAGGGAAAAAGTAGTACTGAACAGCCATTCCATAGAGGTAGAAACTGATATTCCCTTAGCTTCATGGATTTCATTCATTCATTCATTCAACAAGCTAGAGATCGTGTCTCCATTCACTTACATATGGCCGCATTTCCCTGGAGCTTGTTGCCAATGGGAGCATCTTCATAACTTCCTGCCTTTGTGACTTTCTCACTTCCTTACTCCTACTAGCAATTCAATCACATCTCAGAAAAATGTTTCTGTAATCGAGTCAATTTTTCAAAAAACAGTTTTAATCACTATATGCCAGGGAAAGTAATGGAGTTACAAAAAAGAAAGACAGAACTCGGCCTACTGGGGGAAAATCCAAATGCCCACAGGCTCAATGGCCTCTACTGCATGGTCACAGCATCACCAGACGGCATGCCTAACTCCTACCTAAAATATATTTCCCTGTTTAAAGGGATCCGCACAATTTCCCCCAAACCAGTCACTGCCCAGTACAGTAGAAAGTCTCCAAAGATGGCCCCCAATGATTGATGCCTCCCAATATCCTCAACCCCCTTCCTAATAAAAAAGAAGATGGTCTACTTTTAGCTTTCTTCTGGCTGTGTTTTACAAAGTCTAGGTCATAAACAAGGCTTGGGACTCTTTTGATTGTCTTCAGAAATTCTGTTTTTGAGCTAATATATATGAGTGGAACTCAGGTTCTGGCTCTGTATTATCAACTTCACATAAAGGTAAGGAACTTTGTAAGAATAATGATAATAAATAACAAAATTGATGGCAGCTACTATTCATTTAGATTTCTGGGGCCAGAGACTATACAGAGCGCATTAAATTTTCAATCTCATTTAATTCTCACAAGAAAGATATGTCATAGATAGTATTATCCACCCTTCAGAGCACAAACTCTGTAAGAGCCATCATCATTATTATTATCCCCATTTTACATATTGGGAAACAAGACTCTAGAATAAGAAGTGACTTATTCAAAACCACATAGCTAGTGAATGGAACCAGATTTTAAATGAAGTCTAACTAGCACTGAAATTTCTATTCTTTTAATTACATAACACTGTAGATACAGTTTGAGAGCTAAAAATGCTATAGATTTGCATCTTTGACAAATTTGTGACTGTATTTTAATAATGTGACTTTAAACACAGCTTACAGCAGCAAAATTTAAAATATGAAAGGAGCCAAAGACAATTTGTGAAAGATCTTGGAAAGATGGTTTCAGCAATCCTCTCCATGTGGTAGGTAATTTATAAAATGCCTGTGTGTAGGAAAGATTTCATTCTTCCTTCTCTGTTTGTTGCAGACATCTCTCTTGTGACACAAAGATTCCATTGCTTGGCAAAATAAGTTAGAGCAAATTTTAAAATCGTATCTGAAAACATGTTCATCCTGCTGTAGGAAGTAAAATTTTAGAAGTTCGACAGTTGGGTATCCAGATTTGAAGAAAAAGAAAAAAATAGTAGGCATGCCAACATTTCACTTTGAAATAGAAAACAATCCAAAATTAGGAAAAGGTGACAATCAATTTGGAAAATCACTTATGAGCTGATATATATCAACATGCCTTTGCAGTCCATATTTAAAATGTAACATTTCATGGGATTCTATGTAAGAGCTGAATTAGATTGAATGGTCCAAATAGCCAAAAAAATTTTCTGAACTGGCACAGATTTAGCAAATATTTCCAGAGATATTATTTCTGATACAGCTGAAGAATTAGTTTATGGGTGATTTGAATGGACAAAACTGCCAGAGTTTTAGATATATCTTAACCTTAAAAATTAGTGAAAAATATTTATTTAAATCCTTATTTTTCACTTCCCCTGGAAATCTCCTCTTATTTTATTTTTGCTAGTCCATATCCTCCTCATCCTCTAATTCAACTAATGCTGATCATGTCTCTATATTATTGCAAACCTTATGTTTGTACTTTCAGGGACCATGTCTTGATTTATCTTCCAAAGAACTCTGTACTCTAAGTCCTGTCATTTCCTTTTACATATGAGGAGACCAAGCATTTGAGAGATGAAGTGATTTTCCTAAGATCACTCTGCTGGAACGTAGTGGCCAGATTCAAACCAACATCTTTTGATTACAGGGTCATCTTGACTTGATTTCTTAAACACATCAGTATATAATGTCTTTCGTCACTGAATTTCTATCATATTTGTAATCTTTATGTAATTCTACCTTGTTTCTTAAAGTTGTTTTCTCAAGAAGAGCATGTTTAAACTCCTCAAGGCTAGAGACCATATGCCGCACCTTTACTATATCCTCCACACTTTCCTCACAATGATAGGCACATAGAAGGAGCTCAGCAAATCGCTGATCAGTCCTGGATATGGGTTTTAGTTTCCTAGGGCTCCCATAACAAAGTGCCACAAACTGGTTGGCTTAAACTTACCACAGTTTGTTGGCTTACAGTTCTGGAGGCTAGAAATCTGAACTCGAGGGGTTGGTAGGGCCAATCTCCTTCTGAAGTCTCTAAGGGAGAATCTGTTCCGTGCTTTTCTCTGGATCCCAGTGGCCCAGGGGTTTCTTTGCTTGTAAGATAAGTCTGCCTCCATCTTCATGTGGCTGTCTTCTTTCTCTTTGTGTGTGTCAGTTTGAGTCTCCTCTTCTTACAAGGACACCAGCCACATTGAATTACAAACCCACTCTGCTCCCGTATGATCTCATTAACTGGTCTAATACCATCTGTTATGACCGTATATCCAAAGAAGGTCACATTCTGTGGTACAGAGGATTAGTACTTCAACATATCTTTTTTGGGAGACAAAATTTCCCGCTAGAACATGCTCAAGCAGATCCTTGGATAATTGGAAGATACTCAAAAGTTGGTGAGTGTGAAGCTGGTTTTGGGGATCTGAACTAACTTTTTCAAGCTAATAAGGACACACTATATTTAGGAATGAGGAGTAGATTAAATGGGGGAGAGAGCATGGAAAATGTTCAGAGTTTCCTATTTTAAGGCAGTTTTTTATTATTGTTCTTAAGAGCTGAAATAGCATTTGGTAGACTAAGTTGAGACTAATGCAGTATACTTAAGGCAACTTGTTTTCTCTTCCTTCCCTTTTATGATTTATTTCTTCCTCTACTGCCCTTATCCCATTCACATTTTTAACTTAATAGCATCATATTGATTTATTTGACACTCTACAAAGATAGTACTACTTTTTTATATGACTTATTTTATAATTTGATAAATTTCTTTTTGATAATGGTAGGTTTCTGCAGAGCATTTTAAGTCTGAAATTAAGATGCTATGGGGCCAAATGATTTACTTGCCTTTATTTTCTTAAACCCAGCATTAATCTTAATCTTCTAGTTCTGTGGTGATACTCACAAGGTTCCAATATGGATGGACACATTTATGCCAAAAATACAAAAATTATTTTTGAATATCAATCTTCCTGACTAGTAAAAGACAGCACTGTAGACCTAGCTAAGTTTGCATGATGGAAGCCCTATTTTGGGTGGGTGCAGCCAAGAACATAGGACTCTTTCTCCCCAAAGGTCCCAATCTAAGATTACAGAGGGTCAGGCTACCAGCATATTTGATGCCTCTCCCAGGCCCATTTTGCAAAGGTATATTCCAGGCAAGAGTGATGGAGAGGTCTAGGGCTCTCTTTGTTCATTCATCTCCTACATGTAGGGCAGGAGCTCTATTCCAAGTGTGGCAGGCAAGAATCCTGGGCACTGATCACCCTTCCCCCAACTTGCTTAGAGAGCAGAGGTTACACATTAGGAGAAGCAATCTGAGAACACCAGAAACCCCCCTCAAGAGCTCTGCTTGTAAAGCAGAAGTGCCACTCCAAGATAAACAGGCCACTATTCCTGGATCAGGGGTGCAGAGGTTCTGCCCAGAAGAAGAGGCAGGCTGTAAGAGCAGAGAATTCCATAGCTTTCTCTGGGAGAACTGACTTTTTGGGAACAGTTCAAGCTTACTGGCACTGTCAAATGCAATGAAGATTTTGGTGGCAAGCAATTAAGAGGAGACGGGTAGCTCCATGAAAGCAATAAGCTGAGCTGTAGGCAAGCTAGAATATTAATAGAATGAGCAAGGAACAACACAGCTAAGAAAAGCCCTCAATGGGTGGAACAAATCTCAAAGACTGCCTTCAATGACTACTCCTGCTGGGAGGTCCTAATATATTTGTAAGAAACTATGGAGCAATTCATGTCCAGGGAATAGTCTACTCTAAAACAACAGAACAATCAGGCAGAAATTAGTAGAAGCTAACAGGTAGGTGTAATATACCAAGCAGAGACAGTCAAAAAGTTTTGCCAAAAGAACTTTCATCCTAGGATGACTATATACATGCCTAATGCTGCACTCTCTGAGTAAGAATATCACAGGCTGCATGTACTGTGGGGAAAATAAACTTCATTGAAGTAGTCCAGTCATGTATCTAAATAAACAAGCAAACAATAATGACAACAAGCCTCAAAGGAGGAGGGGACTAAGCTGGATATTACCTAAAAAACCCAGTTTTTGACAAAATATATAATTCATGCAAAGGAGTAAGAAAGTGCTAATCTTGCACTGGAAAAAATAAATAGAGAAATGGAACCTTCCTTTGAGAGGATCCACTTGCCAGGCTTAATAGACAAAAACTTCAAAGCAACTATTATAAAAATTTTCAAATAACTAAAGGAATCCATGCTTAAAGAACTAAAGGAAGGTCTAATACAATGTCCCAGCAAATAAATAATATGAACAGAGAAAGAAATGACACAAAGAGAAACAAATGGAAATTCTGGAGTTGAAAAGTACAGTAAACAAAATGAAAAGTTCAATAGAGTGGCCCAACAGTATATTGGGCTGGCAGAATAAAGAATCAGTGAACTTGCAGATAGATTGATAGACATTATGCTATTTGAAGAGCAGAGAAAAACGAATGAATGAAAATCAACAGAGACTTAGAGAAAGGTGGGTCATCATTAAGCACAACATCATAAATGCACCTACCCATAGACAATACAACAATAATAGAGATGCCAGTAATCCCACTTTAAATAATGGATAAAACAACTAGGCAGAAGATCAACAAGGCAATATAAAACTTTAAGAGTAGAAAGCAACTAGATGTAGCAGGCAACTATAGAATACCACACAACTGCAGCAGCAGAATATACTTTTTTCTCAAGAGCACATGGAACATTCTCCAGGATAGACCATTAGTTAGGCCATAAAACAAGCCTCAATACATTCAAAAGTAGAAATAATACAAAATATGTTCTCCAGCAACAACTGAATGAAAAAGAAATAAAAAACAAAGAAATTTTGGGAATTAAAAAAAGTGTGGAAATTAAATAACACAGTATTAAATAAGCCATAGGTCAAGTAAGAAATCACAAGGGAAATTAGAAAATAGCTTAATATGAATGAAAAATGAAAACAAACATAATAAAACCTATAGAATACAATGAAAGCCATGCACAGAGGGTAATTTTTAACTGTACATGCCTATATTTAAATATCAATAAACCAAGATCCCACTTTAAGACACTGGAAAGAGTAGAACAAGCTAAGTATTTGGCAAACAAAAAGAAGAAAATAATAAAGATTAAAATGGAAATTAATGAAATTGAAAAAAAGAAAAACAATCAAGTAAATCAACACAAACAAAAGATGGCTCTTTGAAAAGATCAGCAAAATGGATAAATCTTTAGGTAATTTGATCAAGAAAAATAAAAAGGAGACTCACATCACTACTGAACTTATAGAAATAAAAACATTTTAATGGAATATTATAAACAACTGTATTCCAATATATTCAGATAATTTAAATAAAATAGATAAATTCCAATAAAGATGTAACTAATGAAACTGATTCAAAAAGAAGTAGAAAATCTGAGCTCATCCATAGCAAGCAAAGAGATTGAATTAATAATTAAAATTCTTCTCCCAAAGAAAAGGCTAAGTCCAGATGGATTTACTAGTGAATTCTACTAATTATTTAAATAAGAATTAATACAAATTATATGCAAACTCCTTCAAAAAGTTGAGGAGGGAACATGTTTCAGCTTTTTCTATGAGGCCAGTTTTACCTGGGTAACAAAACCAGACAAAAACACAAGAAAATAAAACTACAGCTCAATATGTCTTATGAATATAGGCAAAAAAATCCTCAAGAAAATATTAGCAAACCAAATCCAGAGGCATCTAAAAAGAATTATTCACCATGACCAAATGGGTTTATCCTAGGTTGGTTTAACATGCAAAATCAAGTAATAAAGGACAAAAACCACATGATCCTATCAATAGATACAGAAAAAGCATGTGATAAAATTCAACACCCTTATATTTAAAAAAAAGTCTGTCATTTGACAGACTAGAAATAGAAGGATATTTCCTCAACCTGAAAAGGGTGTCTATGAAAATCTCACAGTTTTAATCATACTTAACGGTGAAAGACTGATGCTTTCCCCTTAAGTTCAGGGACAACATAAAGATGTCCACTTTCATCACTTCTATTCAATAATTTATCTGAGCTTATAGCTAGGAAAAATAGGCAAAAATAATCATCCCAATTGTGAAGGAAGAAGTAAAACTATCTCTATTTGTAGATGACATGACCTAGTGTATAGAAAATGATTAACAATACACTAAAAAAACTTTTAACACTAGTAAATTAAATGAGCAAGTTTGCAAGGTACAAGATTAATATGCAACAATAATCCACTAGCGATGGATAATTTGAAAATGAAATTAAGAAAACAATTCCATTTACAACAGCAGCAAAGAGAATAAAGTACTTAGGAAAATTTAACCAAGAAGATGTAGGACTTGTATACTGAAAACTATAAAATATTGCTGAAAGAAATTAAAGAAGACCTAAATGAACAGAAAGACATCCTGAATTCATGTATCAGCAAATATAATATTGTTAAGATGGCAATCCTCCCCAAATTGGTCACTAGATTCATCACAATCCTATCAAAAACCCAGCTGTCCAGCTGGCTTTTTATTTTGCAGAAATTAACAAGCTGATCCTAAAATTCATATGAAAATTCAAGGAATCCATAATTGCTACATCAATCTTGAAAAAATTGGATGACACATCTCCTGATTTCAAAAGTTACTTCAAAGCAACAGTAATCATGACAGTGAAGTACTGGCATTAGGATAGACATATCAATCAAAGGAATGTAATTAAGATTCCAGAAAAAAATCCTCACATTTATGGTCAATAAATTTTTGACAAGTGTGCCAAGACAATATTTTGGAGGAAAGAGTCATCTTTTCTATCAATAGTGCTGGGAAAACTGGATATCCTCATGCATAATAATGAAGTTGGACCCTTTCCAAACACCATACACAAAAATTAACTTTGAATGGGTCATAGACCTAAATGAAAGAGCTAAAACTATAAAACTCTGAAGAAAATTGAAGCATGAACCTTCTTATAAGCACAAGCAACAAAATAAAAATTTGATAAATTGTACTACAATGATATTAAAAACTTTCGTGCTTCAAAGTACACCATCAAGCAAATGAAGAGACAACCATCGAATGAAATAAAATATTTGCATATCATATATTTGATAAGGGATGTATATCCAGAATATAAAAAGAACTCTTACATCTCAATAATAAAAATACAATGCAAATAATAATGGGTAAAGGATCTGAAAAAACATTTTTTCAAAGAAGACAATTGGCCAATAAGCACATGAAAAGATGCTCAAACTCATTACCCATTAGGGAAATTTAAATCAAAACCACAGTGAGAAACCACTTCACACTAAAATAAATAAGACAGATAATAACAAGTGTT
Source organism: Cabassous unicinctus (assembly GCA_029593785.1). Taxonomy (NCBI): domain Eukaryota; kingdom Metazoa; phylum Chordata; class Mammalia; order Cingulata; family Chlamyphoridae; genus Cabassous; species Cabassous unicinctus. The sequence continues at coordinate 2,768 of JAQZBX010050369.1, read as the reverse complement.
GGTGAGCATGTGGAGAAACTGGAGCCCTTATATATTTTTGGTGCGAATATAAACTGGTATAGCTGTTTGGAGAACAGTTTGACAGTTCTCAAAATGTGACCCAGAAATTCTACTCTTAGGTATATACAAAAGAGAAATATGAGTACATGTCCACATGAAAATTTGTACATGAAAATTTATATCAGTATTATTCATAATATCCCAAAAGTGGAAATAACCCAAATGTCCATCAACTGATCAGTGGATAAATAAATGTGGTTATGTTCATAAAATAGAATATTAGCCATAAAAAGGAAGGAAGCACTGATACATGCTACACCATGGATGAACCTTGAAAACATTATGCTAAGTGAAAGAAACCAATAAAAAATGTCCACATATTGTATGATTCCATCTACATGAATTTTTCAGAATAGGCAAATCTATAGTGTCCGAAAGCATATTAGTGGTTGCCAAGGTGGGGTGTGTGGGTGGATGAGTGGGTATTTTACAGGGAGATATTGCTAATGGGTACAGGTTTTTAATTTTTTTCTGGGATAATAAAAATGTTCTAAAATTGAATAGTGGTAATGGTTGCACAATTCTGTGAGCGTACTAAAAAACATTGAATTGTACACTTTAAAAGGATGAATAGTATGGCATGCAAATTATATATTAATGAAGTTTTTTTTTTAAAAAATAAAAGGCCATGCCAAAAGAGAAAGCTGGAACTGAAAGCCAAGCTTTTGTTCCAAAGGCAACACTAATCTAAAGCAGGTGACCAGAGAGACTGAAATCAATGACAATGAAGACAGGACAGTGGTTCTGAATGAAAACTAGGGGCCCAAAGAGAGTCCCCTAGGAATGGAGCAAAGCAGAGAAAATTCAAAGACCAGAACTGTTAGTCAGACTCCCTAGAAATATTAGAGTTACTGAGCCCTGAGTTTTACTAATAGTTAGCAGATAAATCTAAATCATGAGCAATATCCTGTCTAGGAGGCCCTGAATTTCAGACATGGCCTCTTAAGCTCCTTTTCTCATACTGGGATCCAGTTTAGTTCTGGAGGGTGTAGTGCTAATTTCATACAAGTCAAGTTAGTGCAGGGAAGCCACTGAGTTTTGGGATCTCTCACTTTTTATATCTTTCTAGCACACAGCTCTGTCTGGTCAAATGACTAGCATCCATTCTTCAGCCCAGCTACAGTCCATAAATTGAGGATAATTTACAATAAATAATCTGGACAGCCCAGGTATATCCAGCTAAAAGCAGTCCTAGGAAGTAATCATTACAGAGCAACTTCTCAGGCCCCTCATTCACCTTTAGCTAGTAGATTCCACCAGTCAATATTTGCAAATAGTTCTGGCCAGGATAGAAATTGCCTGAGGCATCCCCTAGGAGAAACAAATTACAAATTCATGTTAACCATTTCATTCCTCATAGGGCCCCTTTATTAGGTTGGAGAAGAGGCTTTGTAAGTATCTTGAGCAGTCGAGATATATAGGCTTTACATTTTTATCAAATCTTTACTTAAAATTTTCATATATATACATGTCTATATATGTATATCAAGTAATGATCCTTAGAGAATCCCTACATGGGCTCCATATCATAAGAAGGCACGAGCAAACTCAAAATCTTCAGACATGGCAACCACTATGATGAGAAAACTAGAAACAATAACATGTGAGACAAGTCTTGAAAAATTGAAGGGTATTTAATATGGAGATAAAATATTTGGCTGTAGAAGAGAAAATATGATGCTAAAGAGGGAACATGAAATATGTCTTCAAATATCTGAAGGGCTTGTCTATGGCAGAGGGCTTAAACTCTATATGTGAACTCAAGAAATGATGGGTAGAAATAACAGGGAGTATATTCTAATTTTCAAAAGATCTAATTGTTGTGTTGAGATATGTGATGGTTAGGCTCATATGTCAAGCTGATCAGGTTGTAGTGCCCAATAGTTCAGTCGAGCAAGCACTGACCTAATTATAATGTGAGGACATTTCTTGGAATTAAATCATCAGTGAGTTAATTGTGTCTATAGCTGATTACATATACAGTCAACTGAGATTGCCGTTAGCTGATTGTGGATGTAATCCAATCAGTTGAAAACCTTAAAAGGAGAAGTGATTTCAGCTGTCCGAGAGAGAATCCCCATTTCTGCTTTAGACAGCCAGCTTTTCCTGGGGAGCTCATTGAGGACCTTCATCAGAATTTCTGGCTTGCAGCTGCCCTACGGAATTTGGACTCATGCATCCCCACGATTAGGTGAGACAAGTTTACAAAATCTCATAATATTTACTGATCTCTCCAGTAGGTTCTTTTTTCCCTAGAGAACTCTGACTAATCCAGGTGACAAGGAATTCCCCATTATGCAGGCAATGAAGCATAGGCTGAGCTCTCTCTTATCCAGAACACCGTAGACATATTTGGGTCTGATAGGAAGCTGGCTTAGAGCTAGAGTTACCATACGTTCTAGTTTGCCCTCAATAGTGAAGGCTTACTCTTTAATCCAAGTGTGATTATCATTATGGCCCCTTTTACTCTTAAAAGTGCTCCAGTACATTAAATGGTCACCTACTTAGAACAGAGATTTCTCATCCCCAGTTGACTATTAGAGTAACCTGGAGAGCTTTTAAAAATCTGATGCCTAGGTCCCCAAACCAATTAAAATAATAATTCTGGAGATGGGGTGCAGGCATCTAATGTTGTAACAGCTTCCCAGGTGATTCTAATGTGCAACAAGTTTGAGAAGCCCATCACAAAGAAGCTCTTTCCTTCCATT
>JAQZBX010050368.1:0-19676 GCA_029593785.1 Cabassous unicinctus | reverse complement strand
TATCCCCCCCTTGCTGCTTGTGCTGCCGTGTCCACTCGCTGCGCGTCCCCTCCGTGTCCGCCCACCTCCCCCCCGCTGCGAGGTCCCGCCGCACCAGCCCACGGCGCCACGCGAGCCGGTCCGCCCTCACAAGGAGGCGCAGGGAAGCGAACCCGGGGCCTCCCACATGGTAAACGGGTGCGCCATCCATTATGCCACACCCGCTTCCTGCCATGAGGTTGCTGCATCAGCCCACCGCACCGCTCAGGCCGGCGTGCCCTCACAAGGAGGCCCCGGGACGCGAACCCGGGCCTCCCATATGGTAAACGGGGGCCCTATCCACTGAGCCACACCCGCTTCCCTTCCCTGCCTTATTAAACTTAAAAAATTTATTGTGGTAACATATATATAACATAAAATTTGCCATTTTTAAACCATTTTTTAAGTGACAATTTAGTGGCATTAATTACATCTACAATATTGTGCTAACATCACCACCATCCATTACCAAACTTTTTCATCACTCCAAACAGAAATTCTGTAGCCATTAAGCAGTAACTCCCCAGTTCATCTTCCCACACTCACAGCCCCTGGTAACCTCTAATCTTCTTCTACTTACCATCTCTATGAATTTGCTTATTCTAGATATTTCAAATAAGTGGAATCATACAATATTTGTCATTTTGTGTCTGGCTCATTGTATTTAGCATAATGTTTTCAAGGTTCACCCATGTTGTAGCCTGTATCAGAATTTCATTCCTTTTTATGGCTGAATAGTATTCCATTATATGTAAATACCACATTCTGTTATCCATTCATCTGTTAATGGACACTTGGGTTGTTTCCACCTTTTGACTATTGTGAATAGTGCTGCTATGAAAATTAGTATACACATACTTGTTTGAACCCCTGTTTCCATTCATCTTACTAAATTTTTTAATTAACCAGCCAAATATGGATAATGAGCATATCAGATAAGAAGGCTTCTATGGTATTGTATCATTGTATTGAACAAAGATCTAATTTCTTTTATTTTTCTATACCCAGTGGGGTATATGGCTTGTGATAAAATGAGTAGCTTATAGACAAAATATGTATCTGTATATAGTGTGAGTAAAATATCAAAATAAAATTGAGTGTGGCTGAATTTAGACCAAGACAATATAGGCAGAAATGGTATACACAACTTCTAGGCCTATGAAAAACCTCTCATTAAAAACTCCCAGGGGAAAGCCTCTATGCACCATTCCTCTTCCAGCTAGATGGAATGGAGATGACCTTCCAGTAACCTGGAAGCTTCAAGTTGATGGCAGTGGAGCATCAAGGTGGAAGGAGACTGGGTTGCTGTAACATGACTTGGAAGAGTGTCTGCCTGACCAGGAACACCTGTGATGACAAGAGTGAGAAATAAACTTCAGTGGTAAGGTATTTCAGAGATGCTGGGGTTATCTGTAACAGCTATTAGAATTTACCTTAACTAATACCAAGAGAGCTATTTAAGAAAAAGAATAACAAAAGAGGAAGAAAGGAGATACAATTGGATGTCTTTTTCTCTCTTTAGGGAACAGATTCAAGGCAGTTCCATATATACTAGGTGGCTGGGCAGAGCCAATGAAGGAAGAAAGCAGCTCAGCTCACTTGCTTCCCAATGACCTTTATGACTGAAGGCAAAGTAGCCTGTGACCAGTTATATTTTTGCCAGTAGACTCATCAGTCAACCAGTGATGGGATGCAAGGGCTATTAGGAGGCTTGAATTGAATGAACTTTAATTCATTGATACAATAAATACTTATTAAGCTGCTATCATGTGTCAGAAACTGCCAACTGTTCTGAGGATAGAATAAAGTAAAAGAGCTTTCTAAAATGGAAATGCCCAGCAAAAATATGTCATTAGCATTCATAATGTCAGAATTATTGCTATTATTAGTGTTTAGATTCATTGATCCCCAAATTCCTCTACATCTTGAGAGTAAGGATGATTTCTGTGTTGTTTTGTTCAACTATATCTTGAGTTTTGCCTTTTCCCTTCCAATAGAAATCATCCTAATTTTTCTTAAGGTATGCATAAGAGTGTTGATGCTCATAAGATATCCATGTGTTCCTCTCTATTTTAATGTTCCCATCACAGAAGTGGAGCAATGTGACTAATTCCTTTTAATGGAAAAATAAAGAAAAGCCTGTGTCCTTTCTAGTCTGAGGCAGATCAGAGCAGAAATGCCCTCTCCACATTCTCTTTCTCTCTTTCAGCCAAAAGGCTAGAAGCAAAGGACTCTGAGATGTCTGAATGCAAGATGGAAATAGCCTGGTCCCTGGGTCATAGCTTGGAGCTGATCCCTCCAGGACTGCCACATGACTAATTGGACTGGGCCATGAGTGAGAAATAAAAATTGATTTTATTAATCCAATGAGACGTTGGGGTGTGTGTTAATGTAGCAGTGTCCTAATAAATACATAGTGACTGTGCTAGGTAGTAAAACAAAGGATACTCATAAAAAAGTAAATATGAACAGCATTCATTAAAATATTAGAAAATAAACTAAAGGAAAAGTACAATCTCAACCCCACTTGCATATTTCTGAAGAAGCCCCTTGTTGAAATTGGCAGATGGATGCGCAAATTCCCAATCTCTTCAAACACTTTGGGAGCTTTCTCTTCCTTTCCCTTTGACTGATCACAAAAATGACACTTGTAGAGGCTGAAACGGAAGGGTTTGAAATGCCGTATGCAAAAGACTGTATTTATTTACCACATCTCTGTGAATTCAGAGAAAATTCAACATTAAAGTAATTGGAAAATTCTGTGAGTCAATGTGGAATTAGTAATGATTTCTTTTCAGCACAAGGGAATTGATTTAATTGGGAAAGAGAATTAAAATACTTTAATAATGTTGCTAATATAATCATCATTAAATATTATTAATACATCAGTAGTGATATATGCAGTGATATGCTATAGGGAGAAGGAATGAGAAAAAAATAAAGGCCTTGCGTCAACTTGTTAGATTTGAAAGGGTAGAGCTATTCCCTAGTGCGGGAATTTTTGTATTGTATTTGTAAAAGAAATGTGTTCTTTTCTCAAAGTCTGCTAAAGATGAAGGAAGCCAAGAAAAGGTACATTGGATGTAAACAGCTACTTTCTTCACCACGAACATTGAATTCTAGCAAAGAAAATATTGAAAGATGCTGCTGCATACTAATAAAACAGTTCCCCTTTTCTGCAAAACGCGTTTTACCGAGAGTGGCATAGGTTTAAAAGCTTTCTTTTTAACAATCTTCCTTTACTGATTTTTTTTTTTTGTCAATAATCAACAGTGCTTCACTTCTCATTAATAAAGAACTACTTTTATTATTTAAGCAATATATGCATTCTCTAAGAATTATATGACTATCACTCTATTGATAGCTTTATTTATGAGCCAATTCAAAATCCAAAATATTTGCCTTAGATAGAAGCTACAGAGAGCACACATTCATAAAGATACATTACTGCAGTATAACTTCCCCTTTCTTATTTTCTTCCTGAACTCCTTGTCTGTCAGATTTTAAATTTATTTCTGTATTTTCTCATCAACAAAATGTACTTCCTAATGAAAACAGCATGTGCCTTTACTACATGGATGAAAATTCTGGTGCAAAAAACACAGTTGGTTGGTGCCTTCAACCAACTCCCACTATGATATGATAAATGTGTCTAAACATGTGATCATAATCTCCGGAGGTAGGCTAGGGCTAGTGTCAGACTTTTAAAAATCTCATCATGGCAGCTTAGGAAGGGACTGGGTTCTGTTGGGAAATCTGCATGTTTTCTTAATACTCACCAGTGTTACTTCATCAACCATCCCTCAGACCAAGTCTCTATCACCTCTGTATTGACACACGAAGTGAAAATAAGCTGTTGATGTTGATGTATTCAGAAAGACAAGGCCTCCACAGTTGTATACTTGTATCTATCAACATTACCTGCCTTAGAAATGCTGTAACGGTGTACTCAGACAGCAAAAATGTGTAGGATTGAGGTTTTTGCATCATATGGAATAAACAGCATCATTTTTGGACAGTAAATAAAATCACTAAAGCACAAACATCTAAATCTGGAGAACACCTTTCCTATCATCATAATTCAATGCCTTATTTTTAGAGGGTAGCAAAGTGACTTACTCAAGATCACACAGCTAGCTAAATCCTGAGCTGGAACTAGAAACTCAGGTCTCTCAACTTGTCAAACATTTATTTTGTACAATTAATGAACAGGGTTGACTAGATGAGTCATGAGTGAAAGGAAGTTAACTTACTGCCCAAATGATCCATATAGATACCTGTAGGCACAGCTATTCATTGATTCACTACTGGAATCTGGAGGAAACTTGAGAACGCACCACCTGGTCAGAACCCATTTACTCGAATTCAATAGAACAATTATTTATTGAGTGCATATTATGTGAAGTCACAAAAGCAAGGATTTGGGCACTTTGTATTTTAGCATCTCATAAAGCCTTTTAAAATGTTCTCAGGGTAACCACAAAGTGCCCACCACATGTTTTAATTTGCATATATTTATCAGTGTACAATCAGGTAATAGAGAGCAAAAGGGAAAGGATAATTTCAATTTTTGTGGGGAGAGGTGGAGGGGACACCACAAGGATGATGAGAAAAGACAAAATAAATCTCTTTATCTGCATCTAAACTGGCTGTCTTGTCCCTTCATTTTTTCCCATTTCTTTTCCTTACTCTTCTCTCCTTTCTTTCCCCAGGGCTTCTCAGGAATAGATAGAGGTCTGGGATATTTCCATTATTTTGAAGACTCCAGGTATATAAAAATGAAGAAATGACAAACCAGGACATGCCTATCAAATATTTTCATTTAACAAATTGACAGTTCTAACACACACACAAAGCAATATAATTGTACTATTCATAAGATGATTATGATATTTTTTAAAGAATTAATTCACTGCATAATAGGCATTGTGATCTGATAATGATGCACAAGTCTAAATCATAGGATGGATGCTCTCTTTCTAATCTGCATTTCTAACCTCTTTCTAACCTGTGTCAATGATCAGATGAGAGAAGCCAGAAGTTTAAATTTGAGGACTTTTATGAACATGAAGGACCAAGTACCCTCCTCCCCTTCTTCCCCTACCCAACCTTAGTAATCACTGTCTTTCCCTTTATTCCATTGACTGTACCCAGGGATGGCAGAACACGGTAGTTTCAGGAAGCACATGGTCAGGAGCAGTTTCAGGTGATCTCTCTGAGATTCAGAGTCTGGGAGATGGAGTTATTTGGACAGCTGCACCTGAAAAGGGGAGTTCCCTCAAAGAAAAGAATAGAAACAACAGCTGTTTCAAGGAAGAAAAATCTAAGAGCAAAACCAAGTCAGAAGTAGAAGAAGTAAGCAATAATTTGGTTTTGAGATCAGACCCAAAGTCCAAGGAGAAACATTAATGAAGACCCAGGAATGTGGGCAGGAGGGAGGACAGCTAATTGAAATTAGAGCAAGGTAGGTGAGATTCTTGGGAGCAACATGGACACCCCACAAAAGGGCTGGTCTTTTCAGCCCTCAGAGGTGAGGGGCTCTCCTACTTCCCATCATCTTGAAGATGGATGGGGAGAAGTTTGGTTAAGAGGGGAGGCCAGAGTTGGCGGAATAAATGAACAAAACCATTCTCTAATCTTTCATCTTTTCCCCATCTCAAGACTAACAACCAACTTTCATTTCTTAGGAGCTCATTATCTAAACTCCTCTCTCCCTCTTGGTCCACTCACTAGACATCTTGTTCTTTGCTGCTCCCTTACCAGAAAACATAGGAAGAAAGAGAGGGTGAAGTCCAAACCATCTAGGAACTGGCCTGGTAGAAAGGCTAGAAAAATTATTTAGGTATAGTCAATTTATGTTTTTTACTGTGTGAAGTTTTAATTTCATCATCACTATCATTGGCTTCATCAACTCAAATGTTTGAGAACTGGCTGTTCATAAGCTTTATCTGGATGAGGAGCTGCAGATAGTTGAAACAGTCCACTTCTTGCATAAGTCTCAATCTGGAACTGCAGATTTCCTACTCTTTTTCTAGCACTCAAATTTCATGTACGGAGGTGCATTTTTTCTGGGGTGAGCATCTACAGATTCCAGGAGATCCTTCTCAAAACAGGTCCATGGCCCTATAACTCTAAAAATGCTTTGCTGTTTTATAGCCTTACGTTCAGTCCCTGCCCTACACCAACTTTCTTCAGGGTCAAAAGATCATTTACTTTGCTATTTTTATATCAAAATGTTCCTAGGCCAGACAGAATACACATTAAAAACAATCCCTTGCCATGTAAGCTGGTTATCTAAGCCATACCAAGCACAGCTGGCTTGACACTCCATGTGTGTGGCTGGATTGCTGCACGATGCACACGGAGCATCTGTACTTCACAGAGCTCCAGGGAAGGTGAGGTTCAAGTCCTGGTCACCATGCTTTAATCATGCAGATAAAATTAGAGGGCAATACTGAAAAAAGGGACCTGAACCTGATTTTCAGGCAGACTTTTTCCACAGAGAAGTAGGCACCCAACTTTTACCACAATCACCAAGTATTCCTTAGTAAAAGACTCAAAACTGAGCAATCTTGTGCTCTGTTTTGGATGGTTTAAGTTTGAACCTGCCAGAGGCAGGGGAATGGACCAGGGACCTCCCCAAGGCATTACTAATTTCCAGCATTCTGAGAGGTTTGGGTTTCTATTTTAAATTCTTCCAGCTATGTTGAAAATGCCCAGAAATAACACCTTGTTAGAAGAATATATCTTCCCTTCCAACACCTGTCTCCTGGCCAAAGTCGAGGTCTTGAGGGGCCAACCCTCTCTATTTCTGTCAAATGCACTTAGGTAGGACACTTTTCTTACACTTCAACGTGCTTCAGTACCTGACCCATTGTCTAGATTATTGTTTTCAGCCAGCCTGATGTTTAGCCGAGTCTCAGGGTTCTGATAACTATATTCAGAAGGGTATATCTGAAAATGAAGAGGGCCATATAAATGGTACTTAGAAGTGTATACATTTGAAAATTTAATGCGGCATATCCATCACTCTTGGACACCAAAATGATAATTTCATAGATCATGTAATTGTATGGAACACCTTCTTTTGACAACCCTCATGTTTGGACTTGCAGCTGTTTCATTTATTGCAGCTATTTGGATCATTTAAAATTTAGCCCACTTTTCTCCAGGATATTTACTTAGTGTTTATAAGTCCATTTTGACATCTTCTTCCATTTCTTCCACCAAAAAAGATCTCACCCTTATGGTCTTAGTGGAGGCATCATTTACAGCCGGAGAGGCATATCTGAAAATGCATTACCTTTAAATAGTAGGATTCATCATATCTGAGTTCATACGTCTGATAGCCAAAAAGCCCCATTTCATTTCAGAAGAAAAATTGCTTCTGTCAGTGTAAACAGAATGCATTATCCCCTTTTAATAACCATTCTTAAGTATGCTGCTGTATTACTTTTTCACAGCTGTATTCCAATAAGCTGTAGAGTAATTGCCAGTTCTCCTGTCTAATAGGTTCATTATTCTTTTGCCATAATTGCAGCCATTAAATGTTCAATTGTTAAATTTTCACTCCTACATTTACTTAGTGTTACATTTTATAATGGGGCATGTCATTACAGCACCCCAGTGGCAATGGCTGTTGTTCAAAGTATTTCTAAAAGTCAATGAGATCCCTGTGAAATATGTCTTCATTTTTGATTTGTTCAGACACACCCCCCAACTTTGACTTCTCTTTTTTAGACTTTCTAGAAATAGGCTCTTAAAAATTGGTAGCTTTTACTAGAAGTTTAAGGACCTGACCTAGGCTGGAAGACATAAAGCTGAGCCGTCAATGTCTCTGAACACTGCTTCTTCACTTTAATGCTGTGATTCATATATAACAAGGTGATAGAGGGAAGATTTCATGAAAGAAATTAACACTTAAGGCTTAATAGTTTTTCCAAGAGCTTTCATTTATCTTTTATCATGTTAAATTTGTGGGGCTTTTTCATCTAATGAAAGACACATTGGTCAGGGGTTATGGGATTGTTAACCCTGGGTCAGTGATGTTCAGGGTAATAAAGTGAATACCTTCCCTTTATTGCTTGACATTTCTGGATATGTCACATCCTCAGGTCTGGGCTCACTTATACTGTCTGATGCAATGAATAGTGTTACTTTGAGGGTTATAATGATGTAGATGAATGTGGGAAATGGTAAGAGATTTTTAACTTACTTGTATTCTGTTCCCTATCCCCTGATTTTTTGCCTTTCATTTTGGGGTCTCAGTATAAGATTGAAAGGTCTTTTATAAGGCAGCTAGTATTTATTAAGCACTCAAACATTAACCAAAACTTTGATCTACCCACATTTCATTTTTAAAGAGTTTTCTAATCATCTATTAATCAGCTAACCATCCCTTCAAGGTTATTTTATTTCACTTCCATTCATTGCATTAGCTTTTATTTCTTTTTGAAGCTGAAAATAAGTTTTACAGTCAATGGGTTAGCATTGTAGTTTTGTCCAACTCATTTCAGCTCTATATTCTTTTGGAAATCATCTATACTTTGGAGAAGATTTCATTTTTATTTTTATTTTTGGTAAGCACAGTAGAAGTCTTTTTAATAACATGATTCACAGCATCAGGTATGTCATAGATCGTTATGCATTATAACCCTTACGTCATAAGCACTATGATGCACTCTGATGTATATATCCACCTCCTTTGCTCAGATGTCCTGATGTTAATAACAATAATAGCTTACATTTGTGGAGTACCTATTCTCATCCTACCTCTGTGCTATGTGATTATATACATGATCTCGATCTTCAAAATCCCCAGGTGGTGGGTACATTTATTACCCAACTTTACAGATGAGGAAACTGAGTGCAAGAGAGGTTAGATAATTTGCATTAAGTCCCAACTACTAACTGTTGGCTCCAGAGTCCACACTTTTAACTTCAACTCAAAACTTACATAAGTGGTACTGCTGTAAATAGTGACAGGAACTTAAATGTATTTATGAAGCAGCAAATGTTAAATAACTCTTGAGAATTCTGCCAACTTCCTAGACAGACAGATCAGAAAAACAACTTGCCCAAAGTCACAGAGCAAAAATAGACACCCAGGAAAGAATTCGCCCCTGTCAATCCTCTCCACAATAAGCCTGCTTACAAGATAGATAGAAGGAAATAACTGTAAAATTGGTCTTAGAGTAGTTCATAGTTTTTAAGTCCCAATAATTTTCCTATAAAGAAAAAAAACAGACAATATATTAAACATGTTTGTGTCCATACCAAAATCTCTGTCAAAGTTTCAAGGTATTCCTGTCTTTCACATTTTGTAATATAAATTCTGTAGTAAAACGTTAGATATAATTTGATTGCTAATGCAGAAAACTGAATGACAGTTTTTCTCTTCCTGGTTGCATTGGTTTTGCAACATTTCCAAGGGTGAACATTTTTTGTTGTCAATAAAGTAGTCAGCTGTGTCATTAGGGGAAGAGATATATAGAATAGTATTATTTTGACAATCACTTTCTTCCAAAGTAATGTAGTAAATGTATCTTATTTTTCTCATTTACTTACAGCACAACAGTCAAGGTGGAAAAAGAAAGGGCACAGTCAATGAGAAAGCTATATTGTATGATTAACAAAAAGAGGCAATGTTATCTGTGAAGTCAAAGTGATCATCCAGGAGAGTGTGACTACAATAGCTGCAGAAATAATTGGAAAGTGAATCAAAAGATAAGCACCCACCTGTCCACGAACAGATTTCCTGCCTGTACTGTATCATTAAGCAGGTGATGACTTTTTTTGGTGGTGACTTATTGTAGAAAATGGTCAGCTACCAAAATAGAAGTAATAAAATGGTTGCTAATCATAAAGTGGCTATCATTAGAGTTTATTTAGTGCAAGATAAAATTAGATAATCAGCTTTTGGAAGGTTTCTAGAAGAGTTGAGAGTAAAGTGAAATTACAAAAAGGTTATCTTTTCTGTTCAAAATCTCTTTACAGTTAAGATGTCAGAAAGAATTGACACAATTAAAGGAAATATATACAAGATCCATCACTCTAATATGCTTAGTAGCTTCAAAAGCTTTTATCAGATATTTGAGCATTAGCTCCAATAACAAACATCGTGATAATTTATTTAAACTAAACGTTTTAGATGGCAGGTCTTGGTAGAAGAAACATTATGTACCTATGAAGATCACAAAAGATAAACAAATAATGAAATTACATTTTTATTTTTTTCCTATTCTATAGAAACTTTGAATGACCCAATCCCTTCTCATAGCTTTGTTTCTTCAAAGAAAAAAAATTCACATGTGTTGAAGACGTTTAGAAAAGTCTACATTGAGACTTTCCATTCCTAACAAGATGTAAAACTAATTAAGACGTGATCCCATTCTCCAAATCCAATCCTGAAGAAGTCCAAAAGCCATAGGAAGATTCATAGTCTCAAAACATTTTTTAAAAAGCCAAGTGAGATACTACTGGAAAGACAGAAAGTTGTTGACTCCTAGTATACCTGTTAAGGTGGAAAAGGGTTGGAGAAGTACCTAGAGTGGGAAAGAGCAAGGAAATGGGAGAAAATTCTCTCATAGTGTACTTTGTGTGACCTTGTGTTGTTCTAAGTAGGGCAGAAAATTGGCAACTCCAACCCAACAAACTGGGTTGGAGTTACCATTGCTGGCAACTTGAGCAAACTTGGTCCTAGGTAATTATAATCACTTCAACTTAATTGAGTATGTAGTTGGTACTACATATTTTGAATATAACAATTAAAATGTCTTTAAAACAATTGCACTATTATTAAACTTTGGAAAAAAAGTTACTGACTATGTAAAAAGGCACCGAAACAGAGCAAGAAAGCATAAGTTAGATATTAATCTAGTAAATATTCATTATGGGAGGAATAATCAAAATATCATATTTACCTGCAGAGGAAAAACCAAGTGCTATACAGAAAGAAAATAAAGGCATCCGCAAGTAGATGAAGTTTGTGACACCTTGTTACTGTAATGAGTGCAAAAGAATGATCAGTCACACATTAAGTAATGAAACTCAAGGCAGGAGAACTTTCCAAATCCCTGGAAAGACTGGAGAAATGGGCAAATCCCTCTGTAGAGATGAAAGACCAATTCATGCACTATGCAGGACTGTTGTTAAGGCAGTGTCAGAATTTAACTGGTAGTTTTTTTTCTTCCTTAGTGGTACCATATAATGATGAGTCTTAACGACTGATGAAATCTTAGACTCAATGATAAATAATAATGATGTCTAATAATACTCGTCATCTTCCTTGAAAAATGACAGTTCTGTTTCTTTCCAATCCTTTTATTTCTTTTTCCTACCTTATTGTGCTGGCTAGTATCTCCAATACAATACTGAAAGGAAGGGAAAATTGAGGATTGTTGTCTTTTGTTTATTTCAAAGACAAAATCTTCAACCCTTCACTTTAGATTTGCTAAAAATTGTTGTAAATATGTTTTTGGATTAATTAACATCCTAGAGTTTTAGTCCTGAGGAGGTGTTGAGTTTTGTCAAACTATCTTTTTTTCATCTATGGAGATAAACATGTGAATTTTCCTCCTGAATCTGTTGATATGATAAATTACATTAACTTTTCTTATGTAAACCAACCTTGAATTCTTGGGTTAAATCCAAAATGGCCATGATCCTTCTTACATATTGCTGGATTCAGTTTGTTAATATTTTGTTTGAGAATTTTGCATCTATGTTCATAAATCCTGTCTTTTTCCTTTCTTGAATAATATTTTTAGTTCCTAGTATCAAGATTAGCTAGTCTTACTAAGTGAGTTTAGGAGTATACCTTTTTATCATCTCTTAAATAGTTTGTGAAAGATTGGAAATAAATTTCTTTTAAATGCCTGGAAAAACTTGACAGTGAAGTCATCTGGGCCTTTAATTTGCATTGTGGGAAGAATTTTTACTACAAATTCAATTTCTTTAATTTTATAGTTCTATCAGTTTTCCTTTTTCTTGAGTCAGAGTTAATGTTACAGCTTTCTAGAGCATACCTTACTATATTTATACTTTATATTGTATTATATGGCATTTTATATTTTCTAGAACATAATCTATTTCATCTCCATTTCCTAATTTATTTCCATGGAATTGTTTATAAATTAATAATCCTTTATTAACATTTTCATATATGCAGCTTCAGTGCTTATGTCCCCTTTTACATTCTTAATATGGTTTATCTGTATTATTTCCTTTTTGTTCTTCATTCTCTCTCAGAGGTTTGTCAATTGTATTAGTCTTTTTAAAGAACAAAATTTGTCTTTTTTAATCCTCTGTATTATAAATTTTAATTGTATTCATTAATTTCTTGTGTTATATTTATTTTTATTTGACTTTTTGTTCATCGAATTTATTTTGGTGTTTTCTTACTTTTAATTTGTATGATTAACATTGATTTTTTAAAGCTTTCCTACATTTCAAATGTCAGCATTTCGATGCTTTGAGGTAATATTTTTGCCTCAAAGGAGTTTATGTTGAATAGCACAAGATTTCCTGTATAGTGTTGTCATCATTGTGGGTTCAAAACATTTCCTAATTTCCAATGTGATTGCTTTTTTGATCTACGAGTTACTTTAGAAGTATATTTTTTAAATTTCCAAATACATAATTTTAAAATTAGTAATTCCTTTAATCATTGTGGTCAGGAGATGTGTCTGTATGATTCCAATCTTTAGGTATTTGTTGTGACTTGTTTTATAAATCAGAACATGTTCAAATTTTGCATGTGTTTGAAAACAATGTGGTTCCTACGGTTGTCGGATTCGGTGTTCTATACATGTCCATTGGATTAGTTTTGTTTATTGTGTTTTTCAACTCCATGGAAAATCAGTGAACATAAGTGTGATGCAATTGCTATTAATGATGACACTGTATGATGAAGACTATATGTAGTTTAGAAATCAAGAGCATATGACATTTTGTTCATATTCTCCACTCGTGTGTTCATCTTCAACATTAATGCTACAGAATTACTGGCCGTAAACCGAACGTTATTGGACCACTTCCATTATTCTTCTTCAGTCAAAGTGAATTTACAGGACACAAAGATTTTGGAACAGTCTTGCATTTTACTTACATGAGATGTTGAAAAATCAGAAGAGCAATTATTACATGCTAATAAAGAAAACAACAGCAACAAAAACCTAATACCATACATGCAGTGTACAATATCAATAAATCAGGATGTGCTAATAAACAATGAAATAACATATGCTGGAAGCTGCTGAAGAAACAATCAAATTCATTGAGAGTCCAAATATTTCTTATCAAAGACCTGCTGAAAAAATTCTTCAGTCATTCTGTTCCAAAGAGACTGGAATTATCGTGCATGTAGTGTAAGCTGAGATGCAGATGGAAATTTCCATATGACTTTTTTTTATCTTGAAAGCTAGTCACATTACTACATGACCTCATTTTAAAATCCAAGGCTTAAAGACAATGTTTTCCTTAATTTGATGTATGTTGGAGCAAGAAGAGGCAAAAATATTAGAAATAAAAAACATAAGTAAGGACATCAGACCTAAGTCTACTTCTCAAAATAGTCAGACATGATCTTCTTCAAGCAGTATCTAAAACTTCAGTTTGTGAGTTTATTTCAATGAAATTGCATTTTCATGACCAAATCCATGAGTTGAAGTGAAGGTGTGTCTTTGCCAAAGCCTGTTATCTTAGAAAGAAAGGAGAATATAGTAATAACTGGTGCCAACATTACTTACCATCAGAGAATCTTATACTGACAGAGCAAGTGAAATGATACCTTGTCCCTCACAGGACCTCAATTCAAAGTGTCTTTTACAAATGGCAGTATGGTAACCAGAGTCACTAACAGAACAGATAATAGTCAACAGCAAGGAGAAATTGATGACCCTTGGTTCCTAGCTTGTCACATGGCAAGGCACATCTCCTGGTCACTTCTTTCTCTTCCAGAGTTCAGTTTTAGCTTCTTGCTTCATGTGGATTTCTCTCTCTCTCTCTGTCTGAATTTCATTCTCTTATAAAGTCTTCAGTAATAGGATTAAGAGCCATCATGATTGAGGTGGGTCCCACCTTAACTGAAGTAACCTCATGAAAAGGTCTTACTTACAATGGTTTCACACCCACAGGAATGGATTCAATTTAAGAACATATTTCTCTGGGGTACATACAGCTTCAAACCACTATGCGTTTTAAATATTTTAAATTTGACACTAAAATTTTAATAGTTAAATTATGATACTTAAATTTTATATAAAATTTTAGATTTATTCTTATATGCCAGAATTGATTCTATTATGATGACATTCATAGTTTGCCTCAACTTTGGTTGAATATTCATTTCAAAAACCTGCCAAAATATGCATTTGGTGTATCTCCCTCTAGAATATAACCTAAATAAATTCATGTACATGTACATCTGGAGATATGCTCAAAAATATTCAGAGCAGCACTGTTTATAATTTGAAAAAATGGAAACACAAATGTCAATCAACATTAGATTGAATAAATAAATCATGATATATTCATACAATTAACTACTACTCAGAATTGAAAGTAAACTATGGATATGTACAACAGGAATGAATCCTACAAACATAATTTTGAGGGAATGAATCAAGTTATTTAAAAATGCATGAGGTGTAACTCCATCCATGTACATTCAAAATCAGATAAAACTAAGCATATATTATTTGGAGATACATATCTAGGTGATAAAACCACTTCTAAAAAGAACAAGGAAAGAATAACAAAAAGTTCAGGACCATACATACCTCTGGGGAGGAGGTAGTGGGATGGGATAGTTGAGGAACACTTAGGAAGGTGTAGTTTTATTGTTCTAGTTCCTGGGTTAGGCAGTAGATTCATACATTTCATCATGTTATTGCGAAATGAAATGAAAAATAGAGGGCTATGCGTAGAACAATTATGAGAGTGTGCCATGAACCAAGAATTATTAGTAATCCAATTCTGTGTACTGGGGGCCCACGGGAAAAAGCAAAGCAAAGCAAGAAAATGATTATCACACACACACAAAATCAAAGTAGTACTTCCTGAAAGTGGCTACCAATGGCGGGTAAAAGAGGGCTGTGACTGGGAGTTTCCAAGGTACCGGCAATATTCCACTCCCCAATCTAGAGAGTGGCTATGCTAATGTTGAATGCATAATTATTTAGTAAATTAAGCTTACATGTGTCTACATTTTTCTGTATGTATAAAATAGTCCATAATTTTTTAAAGGTAAAAGCACACACGGACACACATGCAGACACAAGGGTACACACATTTCAACTGTGTATATTGAACCCATCAGAATAACTTTGGGTGGGAGAGGACAAATGGCGGTAGTCAAGGTGGAGTATGGAGTCAGGAGTTAGCAAATCTGTTTCTATTCAATAAACTAGTAGTTTTGCCAATTCTGCTTATGTTCCATCTCTCTGTAGCTGATAGTGATGTAAAAAAAACCTGTACCCTTAATGCTAAGGCTTAGGACAGCTCCACTGAACTCATATCACCTGTGTAACCATTTTTATTATAAAAGGCAATTTATATACACATACCTACAGTCAAATTCCTCTGTTAAACCAAATTTTCTACAGACATAAAATAAAATTTCTTTATAAATCCTTTTACCAGTTTTACCCCATTATTTACCATTTTATCCCCCTTAACCAGTAATTTTATTTCCATTGCATTTTATTAAAACATTTATCAACTATTAAATGCAATTTTAAAAAAGAGAAAAATTATCCATAAGTCTGCCAAACTATATTTTATTCATTTCACTATATTTATTTTTGCACATTTTTTCCCACTCACATGCATATTTTAAAACAAATGTAATCATAATATACATAGTATTTTATTTCTGTTTTTTTTCTCTTTATAGTGTAAACATTTTTCTTTGCTGTCTGTGTTCTTCATAATTATAATTTTAATGGCAGAATAATATTCCATAGACAATATTCCATAATTTACTAAATGATTTCACAACTGTTTTATACATATATTGTTTCTCAGAAAATTTTTTGTGGTTGTTAGTATAAAACTGCAACAATGAATATCTTCTTGCATTCAGATTTGTTGCTTCTGTGGAATTATATACTATGGGTACATTCCCCAGAGTGAGATTCTTGGGTTAAGGACTATGACTGTGTTTATAGTTCTTTCTTTTGTATCGCTGTATTACTTTCAAGAGGATCATACTAGTTTACAATTGTGACCAGCAATGAACAAAAGGGCCTATTTAAATGTACCCAGCCAGCCTTTGTTGGACTCAATTCTGATATCCTAAACTCTTTCTCCCCAGAGGTAAATTCTTGCTTCTTTGCTTTTTGAAAAATCAAAACTCCACTGGATAGAGCTTGTCTAAACTTTTTTCATTAACGAGATGGATTGGCACCACAATAGTTTTGATTCAACAGAACGAGACCATGTGTGACCCTTCGTCTCTACCAAACACTGTTTCTTCTGTGGCAGAAGCTCAGAGTGGCTATAACATGCCATTTGGATAAGAGCATGTTGCACAGGATTCCTACCTTGCTTAAGTGTGTTTCTGGAGTTTCTTAAAGGTTTTATCAAGATCTTCACTCCCAAGTGGACTTTCTTCACTGGATAACATGCTTGTTTTTCTGTTTAGATCCTGGACCTTCACCTTCTCTCTATAACACTTTCAGAGTGTCCTGCTTCTGTTATTCTTTATTGTATTTTAAAAACCCTTCTTTTCATTGGAACTCTCATTTCTACCAGCCTTTCAACATGAACATTTGAAACTAACACCCTGGCTATGTCTTTCTGTTGTTGTCATTTTGGAAAACAAAACATTAAATAAAGAAAGGGAGAAAAAAGTTGTGAGTCAATGCCTATATGGGCAAAATCTATGATACGGTGGAAGGATGTAGTTGTGCAGTGGATGGGCATAACAGTGGTGCAGGGATGTTATTGGGCTGGGCGGTGCTGGTCTGTAAGGGGGTAGGGTGGGGAAGGTGAGTTAGACTGTCCATGGAATTGGAGGGAAAGTTAAGGGAGGGCACATGTGAACTCTGGGGATTAGCAGGTATGTGGTTGAAACTACAATGTTGGGAATGTTCTTTTGGCAAATATGGCAGAGCAAGGTTACTAGTTTAAGTTGTTGGAGGTGGGAGGCACATGGGACAGGTCATACCTGGGGCAGGCTTCTAGGGAGTGTGTAGCATTCATCTTGTCATAGTATGTGGTATCAGGGGGTAGAGGCTCACATAATGAGCAGGAAGGTGTTGGACTCCTATCCTGGGGAGTCCTGCTATGATCTCAGATAGAGGGACAGGAGTCTCTTGAGAGTATAGGTAGTTCCTAATAGGGGAGGACAAGCCAGTCTGTCAAGCCCTCAATGTTGTTGCAAGTAACTATGAATCTGGTCCTTCAATGAGTTAGTTTTGGTGGTTACCATGGATCCCAAGTAGAGAAGGAGGGAGGAATAGAATAGATAGAACATGGGACATTTTTGAGGCAATGCAATTGTTCTACATGATGTTGCAAGGAAGGATACAGACCACATCAAACTTCATCAAAATCTATAAAAGTGTACGGTCCAAAATGTAAACCACAATGTAAGTCATTGACCATGGTTAGTATCAATGTTTTGATATTTGTAAATCAATTGTAACAAATGTACCATCCACATAAAAATGTTATTAATAGGGGAAAGGAGAAAAGGTAGAGGACATTGGGTATATGGGAATCACCCATATTCTGTACGTGGCTTTTCTGTAACCTAAAGCTTTTTTGGATAAAATGAAAAAGAATTAGACTCTGGGTGAATAAATGGAAACAAATGTCACTGTACATGCAAGACAACAGATCTTACAGTGACGAAAGACAATGTTTAAAAATTTTTAATTTTATATTTCTTATTTTTGTTTTTTCATTATTTCAAACTTTAAAAAAACTTTTGTATTTTATTCAATATTTTTAAAACCATCATTATTATATCATTTCCCTATTAATTATATTCAGTTATTTTTTTGGCTTCAATTTTTAAGATGTTTTGGATCACAAAAGGTTTACAGCTGTGGCAGGGGAGGATCATTGGTGCAGGGTGTCAGAGATGAGGGATACATGGGAGGAGGTTCACCTGGGGCATACCTAAGGCATATGAATGTGCTCAAGTGTTCATGGGGCATTGTCACAGTGAATGGAGATCCACACAATAACCAAAGAAATATTGAATTTGCATCCTGGGGAGTTCTGCCACATTTTCTAATGCAACAGCAAGAATCCCCTGAATATAGGGGCAGAGGCTAGTAAATGATGATGGACCATTGACTGGCCCTTGATTGTGATGACTGAATTTATGAACCTTTACTTCTGAAATTGAAACTTAGCCTAGTATTATAGGATGCCTAAGCATTACCTTCTGAGAGCCTCCTTGTTGCTCAAATGTGGCCTCTCTCTAAGCAAAACTCAGCGTATAAATGCATTACCTTCCCCCCAGTGTGGGACATGACTCCCAGGAATGAGCCTCCCTGGCACCTAGGGATTACTACCAAGCACCAACTAGCAATGCAACTGGAAAAAGATCTTGACCAAAAGGGGGAAAGGGTAAAGACAAATGAATTATATATGAGTAAGAGACTTCAAAGTGAGTTGGGAGGTCATTCCAGAGGTGGCATTTATGCACATCTCAGCAGAAAATCATAGACTGCCAAAGTAAATATTACCTCAAATAGCAGGACTCCTGAGGGCTCTGGCAACATCCAGACACTATAGGGAGGGCAGACATCTCAGGAGTTTGGCACCCTGCCAGCGGGCCCTGCTTTGGAATTTACGCTCCCCAGTGTGATAGAGTTGTACTCAGTTGTGTTTTCCCTATACATGGTTCTGCTGCCCCTCTATTTGAACCTATAGTTAATACTAGAGTTGATAGCTGTATGTCCCAGAGACTTAAATCTTTGGGCTGTTCATGTGCCAGTTGGGCCTGAATCTCAACATACTTGCAATATCTTCTCTCCAGTTCGTTGGACTTACCCAGGACAACTAAGAAGGAGAAGAAGACTGACAGCAACCATCTCAAGGAACAGAGAGAGCCTGCAACTGCAAGCAAGAAAGTCCCGTCCATCTGTCCCAGGGAACCTAAGCTCCCTCTCAATTAGAGGTGAAGTGGGCATCACCATCACAGAGCCTTCAGGATTGGAGAATGGACGATGGACTAGAGTAGACTTACAGTTGTTCTACTGTAGACCTGTTGTGATCCTAGCAATGGAAAAACTTTTATCATGGATATGGAGGCATTAGCCACTGGAGGTTCTGAGAGGAGGGAGAGGGAAAAATAGGTGTAATTTGGGGGCATTTTTTGGGACTTGGGAATTGTCTTGAATGACATTTCAATGACAGATACAGACCATTGTATATCATGTAATAACTTGCAAAAATGTGTGGGAGAGAGTGTAAACTACAATGTAAACTATAATTATCGCTTAGCAGCAATGCTTCAAGATGTGTTCATCAATTGTGACAAATGTACCACACTAATGAAGGATGTTGCTGATGTTGGAAAATGTGGGAGGGCTAGGGAGCAGGACATATGGGAATCCCCTCTATTTTTTGTATAACATTTATGTAATCTAAGCTTCTTTATATATATATATATATATATATATATATATATATATATA
>JAQZBX010050367.1:0-19684 GCA_029593785.1 Cabassous unicinctus | reverse complement strand
CTCCCTCCTCCCCTCCTCCCTCTTCCTCCCCCTCATCCTCCCTCCTTCCTCCCCTCTCTTTCCTCCTCCCCCTCCTCCTCCCTCCTGCCCCCTTTCCCTCCTCCCCCTCTCCTCCTTCTCCACAGAGTGCAGTGGTTAGGTGTGAGGATTTAAAGACAAGAGGAGAGGAGACAGGCAGAACAGGCAAGGAGACTTTCATGTTAGAACCTGCTGGGATGGGGGGAGGTATATTGTATGGGAAAGATAGTTTCCTTATTTTAAATGACACCCCTTCTCCCTCACTGGACCTCAGCCACCTGCGAAACTGGCCAGGGGCTTTGCGTATATTATCTTTAATCCTCATAGCCTCTCACATGAGTAACTCTTATTATTCCCAATGGATGAGAAAAATGGGGCTCAGGAAGAAGAAATAACCTTCCCCTGCACAGGGCCAGCATGAGGCTGAATTGGCCCCTAGGTGGGCCTGCTCTGGGTAAGGCCCACGCTTCAGTTTGTGGAATTCAAAGTGCCGGACTGAGGGAAGCAGGTGTGGCTCAATCGATAGAGCCCCCGTTTACCATATGGGAGGCCCCGGGTTCGCTTCCCGGGGCCTCCTTGTGAGGGCAGGCTGGCCCGCGCGGCACGGTGGGCTGATGCAGCAAGACCTCACAGCAAACACAAGCAGCAAGGAGGGGATAAATAAATAAATAAATCTTTAAAAAAAAAAAACAAAGTGCGGGACTGAGGAGGCACCCAGAGAGCCACTGACAGGAAGATGCATCGAAGGGCAGATGCATCGAAGGGCAGCTTTCAGTTCACAGATTTCCATTTTTCCTTTTCCTATAGTTAAACAGTTCCCTCTCCCCAAATCGTTGGTTTTAAGAGGAATTGGAAGACACAAAAGTGAGAAGGGGAGCGTTTGTCGGAGTTGAGTGGGAGACCCTGGGGAATGCAGGGCCCAGGAGCCGTGGCGAGGGCAGAGCAGACGGGGCTCACCTTAGGTGGGGCTCCATTGCTTCCTGGCTGGGTCAGGCTGTGAGGTGTCCCCTCAGGCTGGCAGATGTGTCCCCTCAAGGGCCCGCTGCTTCCTCCAGGCTCCTGGGGAAGGGTCCCAGGGGAGGGAGAGTCACCTTAAGCTCCCAATAAACATCCTGAAGTTTTAACTATGAGAGGGAGTTCTTGGGGCAGGAGCGTGGGGCTTTGAAAAATGGTTCTCCATTTTTAGCATGCTAAGAATCACCTGAGAGGCTGGCTGCCCTGGGCCCCACTCTTAGAAACTCTCATCTAGCCAGTGGGAAGTGAGGTCCAGAATCCACATTTTGGAAAATACCTCAGGCCATTCGGTTGCCATTGGGCCACACTAACAAAACACTGCCTTGGAAGGTGAGGGCCGGAACCTGAAACTTGCTTTTTTTTTTTTTTAAAGATTTATTTATTTATCCCCCCCCTTGCTGCTTGTGCTTGCTGTGTCCATTCGCTGTGCGTCCTCTCCGTGTCTGCTTATCTTCCCGTTGCTGTGAGGTCCCACTGCATCAGCCCCTCGCGCCGCCTGGGCCGGCCTGCCCTCACAAGGAGGCCCCGGGAAGCGAACCCGGGACCTCCCATATGGTAAACGGGGGCTCTATCGACTGAGCCACTCCCGCTTCCCCTTGCTTCTTTTTAAGAAAAGCACTTTTGTGCCGTTGATGTTTCATCTCACGTTTTCTTCCTCTGTATGGATGTGGGTGCTGTAGGTATAATGCTTACTGGGGCTGCCTTGTTTATGGAGCCGAAAGAAAGATAATGAATGCGGCAGTTATGTGCATAATTGCAGTTAATTATTGTGTTGCAAACGTATGGTTCAACTTGATAAAGATTAACTTATAAAAACTCTTATTAAAAGTTCCCTGTTATTTGCCATTAATCACCACCGTGGATTTTCTAGGGGAGTCTGTTTGTTCAGCCACTTGATTAAAAAAAAACTTTTGAGCACTTGCTGCAGGGACAGCATTGCCCTCGGAACTAGGGATGGTACAACAGGGCGCAAGAGCCGTGGGCCGAGCCTGCCCTCACGGGACTTCCAGTCTGACGAGGGAGATGTTAAATAAATACTCAAGTAATATAGCGCGTTTCAACAATTAAGGCAGCTGTTAAATTCACGACTAAGTATGATTTTTACAAATTAAGTATTTACATATAAACAAATGCAAATGAAAATAGAGAAAAACGTCCCTGTCAGACCATATATTATGATTTTTGGTCTAAATTGACTAACATGCAGCTTACAAACTTTCCAGGTTCTCTTTAAATGGGATAGGAAGATACCATCTATAAATCATATCCAAAGTTGGATTGTCTTTTTTTATCCCCCCCTTCCATCAGTGAGTTAAGACTTCACCACTAAATATGTTTAATTAAAATGTCTGAAAGATATCTTGATTCTTCTCCCACCATGCTTCTGCTCTCCTCACTGGCTTGTGAACATAACACATGAGGAAAATGGTACCCAACTGTGTTCGAGCACATACGTGCCTTCATGCAGAATTCTCACCTAATGGTATACTGGCTTGGTGTTAGCAGTTTCGGCATGTCTTTATGCTATTTTCTTGCCAGAAATTCATGCACTCCAGCAGTTTATAAGCACAAATCAATCTAAAACAGAGTTATCATAACCTCTGCTTCCTGGCTCTCAGCGTTGCAGGTGGCGAGCTGTTTGACTTTTTAGCGGAAAAGGAATCTTTGACTGAAGAGGAAGCAACCGAGTTTCTCAAACAAATTCTGAATGGTGTTTATTACCTGCATTCCCTTCAAATTGCCCACTTCGATCTTAAGGTATGTCACTGAACGTAAACCAGGCAGAAGCTTAGGAAAACCACAGCATTGTTTGTTTGCTAAAAAAAAATTGAGGCATTAAAGAAGCATCTGAAGGAGATACATTCGTTTTTTTTTTCTGTATGGAATTAACAAAGGGAATTAACAGTATAAATCAGCAACCATATAATGTGTGCCTCCTGCAGGGCTTCCTAATCTTTTTATGGGATAGAGGTTTCAGATTAATGATTACATTCTGGAATCCTAGGGGCATGAAGAAATCAAGGGGTCTTATCAGTCAGGTCTAGAGGCAAGACAGCTGCTTTTGATTACTGGGACATTTAGTTTTTGAGTGGCCAGAGGCTGACACAGTTTCCATCCTGGCTATGGCTCCTGGGCAGGTAAGATGGAAGGTGTCCTGAGCTGTGCTCTCCTCTTGATGCAAAGGCTTATGGACTTGGCTCTGCTGCCAGCAATCAATCAAACAAACTCTGAGATTGGCTAATTGGAGTCTTTGTCTCGCTGGCAGCAGGGCATTATGGGAGGTTAAAAGGCTTGTGCACTCTACTCCAAACCATCAGAGTTTATGGTCTCTGTGGAGAGGAAAGACATAAACATATAGGAAGTGACAATGAAAGATTCAAGTGACAGTTCAAGACAGTGAGAAGAGATGTCACACTCCAGCGTGTGACTACTTGCCAAATGAATGATTCAGATAATTGGTGTTACAATAAGACTTCAGAGGTGCCAGGATTTTCTCTAGACTTACTGTAGAAGAGCTACCAAGACCCCATCTGTGTCCCCTCAACTAATAAACACCCCGCAGGCTGCTTGCTGGCTGCAAACACCTGCAGCTCTCTGTCTAAAGGCTTTTAACTGTGCAGGAGAGTGGAAATACCAAAAAGTGCATGCCCATCAATGCATCTCTTGACAATGGAGAATAGGGAGATGGTGGATAAATACCCCAACTGCCTTGTGCCCTGTTTGGAATAATTCAGTGTTCTCCTGAGTTCCTCAGCACAACTGAGCCCCAGCCACCCACACCTCGCTAAGGTGCTTTGTCTTGACTTCTTCCTTCCTTTTTCCAGTTTCCTCTTTCCCCTGCCAGTGTTTCCTGGCCCACCTCCCACATAATCCACTTGTACCCAAATCCTTGTCTTAGGTTTGCTTCTGGGAGAACTGAAACCAAGACATTTATTTTTCCTGGCCTTCTCTTTCAACTATCCTTTTGTCCTGAGTTTTTGGTGCTTGTTTTTTTTTGTTTTTGGGGAGAGAAAGAACTATTCTGGCATTCCTGTCCTGAGCATAGCTTATCACAGTTTTTTTTTTTTTTTTCAAAGCCTGAAAATATAATGCTTTTGGATAGAAATGTTCCCAAACCTCGGATCAAGATCATTGACTTTGGGTTGGCCCATAAAATTGACTTTGGAAATGAATTCAAGAACATATTTGGGACGCCAGAGTTTGTTGGTAAGCACTGCTCCTGTGATCATTGATTTCTCATAAACACCATGCTAGCAAAATTTCATCTGCTACAGGATCACTTTCCCTGGTACATGTGTGTGGTTTATACACAAAGATAGACTCTGTTGGTTCGCTTCCTTCCGTCACTAAACATGTGTTTTTTTGTTTCCTCTTAGCGCCTGAGATAGTCAACTATGAACCTCTTGGCCTTGAAGCGGACATGTGGTAAGGAGCTTGTCGCTGCTGTTGCTGATTGTTCTGATTTATTTTGCTATTCTTCTGACATGTTGTTTTGTTGTTCTCTTTATACCTAGGAGTATTGGGGTAATAACCTACATTCTGTAAGTACCAAAATCCACAACTCATATTCTTTCCTTTTCTCTTTGAGACCATATGTGTTTTTTTTAACCGTTAAATGTGTCATGTTGCTCTCCTCAGCTGAGGCATGCTTTTTATGTAAACATAACTCATTTTACCACCCCCAGAACGCATTTAGTTTATACTAATTACATATTTTCTACTAATTCTAAATGAGTCATCAGAGACTGTAGCGTAACCACTAAAAGAAAGCACGGCTGTCCTTCACTGCTGGAAAATGAGAAAGAGGTTTTTGTTGTGTGTTTTTTTTTTAAACTACTAGACGCTGTTCCAAATTAACTTTGTAAACGAATCTTTTGCAGTTAGCTAAAGCTTTTGTTCATGACAGTTAAATGTCCTATAAAATGTAATTCACCGGATTACATCTTATTTTTCATTCCCCTTCCCAGTTATTATGGGAACAGAAAGGCAACACGAGAGATAATTATAAATGTTCTGTGCCTCACTTTATTTTTAACAGCCTGAGTGGGGCTTCCCCATTTCTTGGAGACACAAAGCAAGAAACGTTAGCAAACGTATCCGCTGTCAACTACGAATTTGAAGAAGAATACTTTAGTAATACCAGTGCCCTTGCCAAAGATTTCATAAGAAGACTTCTGGTCAAGGATCCAAAGTGAGTGTTATTCCTCAACGGTGCTACGGCTTCAACTTCAGCTAGCCCAGAGTTAGCACCTGCTCGATGTCTGAAACCGCGTTTAGCAGATTCTGGTTGTTTCCTCCTGGCCAAGGGAAGCATACCATGTGAAACTTCATGACAATGCATGCCCTTTCCACCCACTTAACCCCTGAAGGTACAACGAAGTAGTCACAAAAAGATCAATGTCACTTTTGGCTTTCTTCCATGAAGTGGGCCCCAATCTATTTTTCCCAGATTATCTGTTGGGTAGCCTTGGCCAGCGTGGAAAACACCCTTAGGGCTTGCTATGATGGTCACAGCATTTTTTGTTTGTTTTTTTGTTTTCTCCCTCTCCTTGCCCCAAAGGAAGAGAATGACAATTCAAGATAGTTTGCAGCATCCCTGGATCAAGGTCAGTTGCCTGATATGTTGCTGTTTAAATCAATTTCTAAGTGAGTGGCTTGTTCATACTAAATTCATTTGTCGTCCTAGGGTATTACTTGTCACTGTTGTGAATAGCAGGTCACATCTGGAGTATTGTGTTTGCCATGGGTACCATATTTTAAGACAAACTGACAGATTAGAGTTTATCCTAATATTAGGTGGAGATGCTGATGAGTCAGCTATTACAGAGCAGGGGTTGTAAACTGAGATCCTGGAGGTCAAGTCCGATCAACGGGCACATTTGATTTGACCTCTGAGTTAGTTGTTGGCCCAAACAATGTTTGGATAAGTTTTGAATTAATGTCTAGCATTTCAGTATCACATCAGCATCTGGATTCCCAGCTTCT
The DNA here is from genome assembly GCA_029593785.1 of Cabassous unicinctus. Classification (NCBI taxonomy): domain Eukaryota; kingdom Metazoa; phylum Chordata; class Mammalia; order Cingulata; family Chlamyphoridae; genus Cabassous; species Cabassous unicinctus. The sequence goes on along the minus strand of JAQZBX010050367.1, from coordinate 13,666 downwards.
CTTGAAAAAATCTGAACTTCTACCAACACTAAGGCTCCATTCCTCACAGCCACAGGAAACTCAACTCAGCTGCCCTTGCTTGGTAGGGCACGCGGCCACCCCTGGTATATTACATTTACATGACCTTCTGACCCGTTGGCATTTGGGTTAAAGAAACTGAAGCTGCTTCAGCCTAGAGTCGAAAGGACTAAGGATGGGGAATATGATGGTTACGAATAAAATGGTGGAGCCAATAAGAGGACATTACGGGGCAGCTTTGAGCAGCGGGGGAGCTTTTCTACTTAGCCTCCTGAGACTCAGTAGGCTGCTAGACCTTGCCTTCTATCCCAATGCGTTATGTTGTTTTGGTAGGATGAGTGGTGTAAGCACATTAAATAAAGAGAGGTTTCAAAAAGTTGTCATGAAACACATTTCTGTAATTTTGAGAGCTCTAATTTTTTTTTTTTCTTGGACTTGCATTTTAGCCTAAGGATACACAACAAGCTCTTAGTAGAAAAGCATCAGCAGTAAATATGGAGAAATTCAAGAAGTTCGCAGCCCGAAAGAAATGGAAAGTAAGATGATTTGACAAGGAGAGATTAGCAAATTCTGTTTCCTCTGCTGAGTTCTGTCTGTTCAAGGCTCATTGCTTTTGACACTGGCAATATGGAAAATGCGTCAATCTTTTTTTTTTTTTTTTAATTCATTCTGTAGTCTTTTGTACCATTACCCTGTTTTCAAAGGCAAGCAAAAACAATATTTCGGTCCTACTTATTAACTCATATTTTCAAATGTGATTTTACTTTTTTTTTTTTTAGCAAAACCATTCCAAAGACAAATTTTTAATTCGCAATAACATTAAAGCCTTTTTCTAAAGGCAACAAGGCAGATTTTAAATGAGGCTGTTCTTGGTGGTAAACAGCATGGCATTATATTTATTCCAGACTTGTGTACATGGTTCTGTGAATCCCAGCCTTTGGGGTGGGGAGTGGGGTGGGGCCCCAAGCCTGTGTCGTGCTGTCTCTTCTACTTCCTCCATCTGGAAGCTGTCTAAAGAGGCTGTGTGGGATGTGGCTTCAAGGGCAGTCACTCCATCCTTGAACCAATTAAAATTCGGGCTTATGGAAGGGGTCGGGATGGCTTTCTGTGCCCAGGGTTACATCCATCCAAGGGGAAGCAGGTACCTTCCATGTCTCCCCAGCCCTGGGCCAGAAACACACTTCATTTTCACACCCATTATGTTTGGGGTTCCACGAAAGGGATGAGGGGGACCACCGCAATGGATGGCATACAACTTGACTCCCAGGCTCAAAGAAGCCTTAAAATACGGCTTAAAAATGTAGAGTGAACTTCCAGAAGTTTACAGGCACACAATAGCCACAGGTTCTTTACATACATGTTGCCTTTGAAAGTCAATGCAGAGGTATCTGTCCTATAGACAAAGGGGCCCCCTTGTCAAGAGTGGAGCTGAGAGCTGAGCTAAGCTGAGCTGCCCGATGCTTAAGGTAGATGATCAAAACAACAGGGAAACCTTTAATCATTACTGTGATGGTCAAGCGAGAGATTAACCCGGAGGAAACCGCCCCCCCCCTTTAGTTTCCAGGTGCCACTGGGCCGGGGTCAGGTAGATCCACACAGATTTGGGGGTACATCTCCACTGATGAGCTGCTGAGGGAGCCCCGAACAAAAGGCTCCTGCAGTTTTATGGGCTTGGGGCCTGGGAGGTGGGGGACTAGGAATGGAAGAGTACTGAATACAGAGTCAGAATGGACAAAAGTGGCTACGAGGTCTCCTGCCCCTTGAAGGAGGTCTCAGCAGAGGGGCCTGGGGGAGGTCTCGGGGTAGGAATGCTGATATGTGTGAGAGGCTGACCAGCCGGGGGGCCAAGTCCTTGACTGCAGCTCCCTCGAGAACCTGCCGTGCACCAGTGTGTATGGGGAGGTAAAACCTTTGTAAATGCCTAGGGTTGGGCCTAAAAAATTGCACATAGGCTTTGGGCTGGAGTTGGATGCCTCACCCACACCTTTTGGTTTCTACCAACTATGTGCGGTTTGATGATCACATTATCTACCATTCCTCACTTACCTGTTAGGCCCTCATGGCTCAAGAGACAGGAGGCAAGGTCCTCCATACCATAAAGGGAGGCATGCCAAGGGTATGTGAGGATAAGATGTCATGATCCAAAGAATAGAGGACTAAATAATAGGCCAGAAGGGATGCAGGGCGTCAGTTCTGTCCTTTAATCATGAACTACAGAAGGAGCATCTCTCTATCCCGTTGTCTTGATTTCTGAGGCCTGTGGAATTATTCGTTAAGCAAATATGGCCCAACCTAATTGTAGGATCGCCCACCCCTGAAGAATATGTGTACTCAGCAATGTGGAAGTGTAGCCAGAGAATGCAAAGACTTTATCATTTGCACTAATTTGGGTGTTGTTATATAAGCACTCTCTTCTCCTCCCCCTGCCTTTTTCCTTCCTTTGTGCATGTGTTTTGTTTGTTTTTTTTTTAAAGCAATCCGTTCGCTTGATATCACTGTGCCAAAGATTATCCAGGTCGTTCTTGTCCAGAAGTAACATGAGTGTTGCCAGAAGCGATGATACTCTGGTAAGCAAACCTGTTTGCTTTGGTGAAGTTCCTTCTTAGCACTGTGTAGTTAGAATGCTTATTTGTTCTATTTGTTCAGGAAACCTACAGTCATAGAAATGTCAGGCTTACCCTTACTCCTCTTGAGATAGGGTGTGTTGTGAGGGGAGCTGATTTGAAGTTCCCTATTGCTTCTTTCTTCCTTCAATCTCTTTATTTTGGTTGGCATTGTACCCACCCCCACCCTTACCTCCTCTAACACCATCTGTACCTCCTACTTTAGTGAAAGAGTGACTAGACGGTAGAAGAGGAAAGAGCTTATTCTAATTTGCATAAACTAAAATGAGAGCCTTCTCTTGCCACAGACACAAGAAAATCTCAGACCACAGTAGTACAAAAGGGGCAGAGGCCACCTCTAATCATGCCCCTACCCCCTTCCCCCCAACACACACTCTTTCTCCAGAAAAATCAAGGAAAATGCAGTGTAGTCTGCTCACAAGAATGTGGTAGACCAGAAGGCTAAACCCACTTGAATTGTTAATATTGTACTTACTGTTAAAAGCCCTTAAGAACAAATACACATTTTCCCTCTAATCCAAACTGAAAGCTAATCACTGATTAACCCTTCAGATATCTGAATGCACCTGAATTCAACAAGACTTTTCCCCTGACACTCAAAGAACAGGGCTTTGTTAACTCTGGAGTTAATGGGGACTCCAGAAAAAAAAAAAAAAAAAACAGAAAGGGCAGATCTGTGGGAATCACTCTACTTCCTGTAACTGAATAGTCAAGTATTTCCCAAATGAAATCCTGGGACTCTAAGGGCAAAGGAGGAGTCAGAAGACACTAGCTCCCTCCACCTCCCAAATTTAGTTGCTTCACTGAGGCTCCAGATCTAGCCTTGAAGAGTAAAAAGAGATAGGAAGCATGGAAAAAAAGAAGTGGGAGAGAAGTGAGGTTGGAAAAGGAAAGAGGAAGAGGAGGGAGGCTTAGTTTGAGAATTAAACATTTGAGAGCGGCAGTGCAGCCAGGGAAAAGAAAAACATGATTAACCTAAGTAAGATAATGAGAATGTTTAAGGTTGTAAATTAAAATCATCCTGAATCATCATTTGGGAGAAAATATATGTATCACAATGAAAAGTGCAGTTAGTGAGAGGGACCCAGGATCATTGTATGAAATATGAAGAGCTCCTTCTAGAACTTCGATTCTTTCATGGTCTCAATATCGTGCTAATCACAAGGACATGTTATAACAATCTGCTTTATTTCTTCCATTCTCCCCATTTCTCTTGATTTTTCACATGCATGTGCATGTCTCTTTCATCATCAGCTTGGATTGTGATAAAAGCATAATCAGTGGCATTCTATTCAAATCTTATTAACCCTCTTGAAGCTTGTTTGGATTCACCAATACAGAGAAGAGAAAGCAGAGTTCAAAGAAACGCCTTCTCCAATCTGCCCCCACAAGCAGAGATTCAACCCCTATTGATGCACTCTTCCAGATTTGACATTTCAATAGTCGTGACTCTAGTTATAAATCCAGAAATTTTGTTTGGGATTTTTCTAGCTTATTCTGTGGTTTTAATGTAGCATATTTTGGAAATGTCTAAGAAAATTTGAAAATGTGGTAAAGATTTAATAAACGTGTTCAACATACTCTAGTTATTTTCTTTTTATAATCAGAAATGCATCCATTTTCTTTTCTCTGGCCCTTATTTTTACTTTTCTCCCCTTTTGGGGCCTAGTTTTTTAAAAATAATTTTGACTAGCTTTCAGAGAATTTTGCTATGTTATTCTATACCTTGAGAAGGAAAAACTCGAAGTGATTGAAAAATGACAATTCTGTAGTTGGAAAAATTGCAAATTAAGAATATCTTTTTCAAAGACACAAATTTCCTTGATTCTGTGGTTTTTCTTTTTTCTTACCCAGAAAGAGAGTCCAAAGCGTCTCTGGGTTACCCCTGAAATTTTCCACAGTGGTGTCACTGGTTTTGAGAGATTCCTAAGACAAACACAAAGGGTAGTTTGCTATCATCATTGTTGTAATTCTGAATCTTGAAAACTCTGTTCTCTGGGTTATAACTCAGGTGGTATTAAGGCACATAAATAGTAGATGATATTAGCTTCCAACATGGACGAGGCACAAAGCAACCTACTTCCCTTCATGACCATGTGGATTTTGGAATTCACTGGCTTACTTTACTCTGAAAACCCCCTTCTCACAAATGAATCTTGATTTCTCTTATGTTGATAAGAGGACTCTGGGCAGCAAGTTGATTCTTTTCCTCTTTGCCATCTCTCTCAAGGATGAGGAAGACTCCTTTGTGATGAAAGCCATCATCCATGCCATCAATGATGACAATGTGCCGGGCCTGCAGCACCTTCTGGGGTCTCTGTCCAACTACGATGTCAACCAACCCAACAAGGTCTGGTCCAGCTCTGCCAGGGGCAGCGAGGGGTGGAGCCCAGTCTCTGTATACCTCAGAGCCCAAGGTGGAGAGGCTCCATCTGCATCTCCGTTTTCCCTTCCAACTGGGTGAACTCCGTACCGTGGGAAGCAACGCTACGGTTTAGAGAATGATTTGTGTTGGAAATAAATTCTTTTTATATTCAGGACCGTTCTTAATGCAGGGCCTTTTAAATCATATTGTCCCTCTACCCATGAAACTTCAAAAACTACTCATCCTGCAAGTGAAAATGTCACCTTCGATGGTGAATCTAAAAGAGGAAGAGCCATTGTGTTCTTCTGAGCGTCTCCCATTCCTTTTATGCAGCGGTAGTTATGTGCCTGCTCAGACATGGGAAATTGTGTGGGGACAGCTATGATAATTTGGCCTTTCTTACCAAACCTGAAATAATATATTTTATTTTATTTTATTTATTTGTTTGTTTTTTTGTTTGTTTTGTCTCACCTATTCCAGCATGGGACACCTCCGTTACTTATTGCTGCCGGCTGTGGGAATATTCAAATACTGCAGTTGCTCATTAAAAGAGGCTCAAGAATCGATGTCCAAGATAAGGTCATACAGAATTCTGTTTTACTGCAAAAGAATGAAGTTTTTAAGTATTTCCAAATGTCTCTTAATAATAGAGATAACAGGAAAACAAACAAAGGAAAAACATGTTTGCCCTAATTCACTTCTTCTCAGTTTCCTGTAAAGGCGGATGACTTGCTTAAATAGCCTGGTACAATCTAACCCGTATGTTTTTGTTTCTTGGCCACTGAAATACAAGTACCATTCAAAGGGTTAACTGAACAACGGGAATTTCTTGATTCACAGCTTCAGAGGCTAGAAGGCTTCTTTCCTCCCATGGCGGGTATCTCCTGGCTGGTTGGCCAATCTTTGGGGTTCCTTGGCTTTTCTGGCACATGGCAGTGCACATGGTGGTGGCTTAATCTCCTTTCTCTTCCGGGTTCCCTTGACTTCCAGCTTTTGGCTGCTGCCTGTGACTTCTTTCTCCCTCTGACTTTCACTCTGCTTTTGAAGGACTTCAGTATTCCCGATTAAAGCCCAACCTGATTCAGTGGGGCCATATCTTTTTTTTTTTTAATTTTTTTTTTTTTAAGTAGCTTTAGATTATACAAATGTTACATAAAAAAAAAAATAAGGGATTCCCATATGCCCCACTTTTTTATTTTATTTTATAATTTTTAAAGTAGCTTTAGATTACATAAATGCTACATAAAAAATATAAGGGACTCCCAGCCACATTTTTATTGAAGTAACAACTCGAAGAGATCTTATTTACGATTAGTTCACCCACACCAGAATGCAGACCAAGGCCAACAAGCTGCCCAAACTGGGGTACACATTTCAATGCGCCACACCAAAGGACAGAAGGAAAAAGACAGACATTTACTTAGCTCTTGACACCATTGCTCACCAGCAGCGTTTCTTCGTACACTACATCAGATTTCATTCCTTACCTATCACATTTACTCAGTGGTGTTAGATGTCACCTTTGAAAAAGTATTCACTATCTAATTAATCTTGTCAGAAATGTTGTTTCCATATTTATTAGGGCAACAGAGAAGGATGATAGACTCGGAGAAGAAATACAGATATAATTGACTAGCAGCTGATCATCGTAGCAATGCATATTTCATCACATCCCGCAGACTTCCAACAGATTGTTACAATAGAGGGAATATAGGGGTTTCTAACGAGAGGTTGAAATGAGGGTTTAAAAATAAAAACAACTTTTCATTTTGAAATAATTTTAGATCTATAGAAAAATTGCAAAGATAGTACAGGGAGTTCCTTTATACCCTTCACTCAGCTTCCCCCAGTGTTAGTATCTTACATAACCATAGTACGTGTGTCAAAGCTGAAAAATGAAATGAGGGTTTTATTCCTTTTGACAGTTGTTCCTTGAAGGTTTGCTATCACATACGAAGAGAAATAGTAGTGAGTCTGAGTGATGCCTGTACAGTTATCCCTTCCACGTTGCGACTTTCCCCATCGCGGCTTTGATATATCGTAGGTTGGCATAAGAAATTAAATGGGAATTTTGGGGGAAATGTGAAGGCCAGAGGACGACACAGAAAAAATTTCGAAACTCAGAAGTGTGTAAAATATATGTATAGTATTATATAATATCACCTATGACCAAATACTTGACCCAAATTTTACAATAAGGTACTGTAAACACCCCATGAAAGAAAAAGAAAAAATTCAGACTTCTTTCTCTGGTACAAAGGGAGGGCCAAAATATTTTATGCAGATTTTCCAGATTGCGGTGACACAGCACCCCTAATCCTCGCGATGTGGAAGGGATAACTGTAGTAGAGTCCATTAGCCCTCTAGACGTGTGACTCCTGGTTGGTTTTGTACAGGGCGGATCCAATGCCATCTACTGGGCGTCTCGTCATGGCCACGTAGACACCTTGAAATTTCTCAATGAGAACAAATGCCCTTTGGATGTTAAAGACAAGGTAAGGCCGCTTTTCTTAGGGACAGAAGGGAGAAATAAAAGGATACATTTGAGGGCTGGCATGCCATGTGCATCAGGACCCAAAGAACAAATATTCAGGACCAAAGTCTTCTTGCAGAGAAGTTGGAAGTTGCTTTGTGCAGGTGGCTGGGGCTAGTATTAAAATTTGCCTTGACCTGAACTCTGCCAGTTAGTTGCCATAGTATGCAAGCAGTGAATTATCCTTCCCATAACATGAAAACACAAAGAAAGTTCTAGTAGAAAGAGAACCAGAAAGAGACCCAGGTTCTAATCCTCTTATTGACTCGTCCATGCTTTTAAACAAATCTCTTTACCATTCTCTCCCTCTTTGAAGTTCTGCTTTGAAGTGGCTGACAATGCTGACTTTACAATCACTGGCTCCAGAAGGAGTAATGAGATAAACTAAAGCTTTTGGGGAGACCAAAATCAATAATCAAAAAACTGTACCTTCATATCTCGTTCAGTCCACACAACAATCCATTGAATTAATTGGCAGTGCTGGAACCTGAACCTAGGATTCTTACCTTCTCATCTGTTATTTATTCTTCTCTACAACACTTATCTGTTTCCATTACTTGTAGACTAATTTGTCATGTTCAGTCAGGGCTGCCATATACAGTTGTATGGATTGTATACTGTACAACAGTTCTATATCTAAGGAGTGACATTTACGTAAAAGACATTTATTGTTGGGGACCTTCATGGTAGCACACATACTATGCACCTTGTCAGCAGCACCGGTGACTTGTAACATGGCCGCCAGGGCTGATACAAGAACAGCCTGAGCTATTGTTAGCCTTCTTCTAGGAAGTTTAGAGAGTTCGCGCCAAAACTTCCCCTTCGCGCCGAAAGCAACCGCCGCCTACCCTAGCAACGGCAACCACCAATCGCGAACCGCCACCCGTCCTTAACAGCCACCAATCATCACCCTTTTCCCCTCAGTATATATACCCTGTTTCTTCAATAAACTTTGGCAGCTTGATCAGAATCCTGTCTTGCTGTCATCTCTCGCGTCTCTTGTTCCATCCCATTCCCGCTCCCCCTCTCGTAGGTTCCCGTTGACTGTCCCGCGGGCCGGGACAATTTATTATGGCAGTTTTCTGGCAGATGGCAATAAAGTATCTTTTCTTCAGTAAAAAATAGTATATTCTGACAATACATATTTTTGGCAGAGATAAAGTATCTTAAGGAAGCTGCACTTGTTACTGATTTACAGAACAGTATTATATGGGCTAATAGTGAAGTTTTTTAAAATCAGTGAGAATGCAAGAAATAAACCTCTAAATATAGTCAGACAGTAAAATGAGAAACTTGTTAAGAGATAAAATTATACATTTAAATAACTGCTGTTTGATGAACCTAATGTTGAAAAGGGAACTTTATATTTTTTAAAAATCATGTAGCTAGAAGCATCAGTATGTCAAGAAGAATGAGAACAGTTTCTCACCGGGTTGTGGGCACTTGTGGGATTTCATTACAAAGAGGATGAGCCAGGCATGTGGGTTTAATATTAGCTGCATGGTTGCATGGTAGGCACCCCATCCTTGGGCCACTGGTCCAGGCACCAAAGGGGCATCTGGCTCCAGGGGAAGCAGGTACTACCAAAGGGAAGGTGTGGACTCAGGCACGCTTGTGCTTGGGCCTCCAGTTCGTTTGCGTTCTGGTCCTCATAGCCTGCTCACAGTGGCTCTGAAACATTGGCTTCATTTCTTTTGCAGTCTGGAGAGACAGCCCTTCACGTGGCAGCCCGCTACGGCCATGCCGACGTGGTTCAGTTACTGTGCAGTTTCGGCTCTAATCCCAATTTCCAGGACAAGGTGGGTCGTGGTAGCCAAGGTCTTTGCTTTCACCTCTGCTCTCTGCATGAACTTGGCAGCCCAATGATACCATCATTCCTTTAGAGAGTTTTATCCAAGGTAGGTTTTCTGCCTTAGATTCCAGAGGGCAGGGGAGCAGGTATAGATCAGTGGTTCAACCCCTGGTACCTCCTGAAAAAAGAGAGAGATTACAGAGGGCAGGCAGGGACACAGAACCACTGTCTAACATGCTTCTAAGCACTTAATATGTATTTATTCATTTAATACACTGGACAACCCTATGAGGGGGCTACTATTCTGTTTTATGGATGAGGAAATTGAGGCAGAGAGAGGTTAAGTAACTAGCCCAAGCTCACATAGCTTGTAACTGATAGAGCTGGGACTTGAACCCACACAGTCTGGGTCCAGAGCCCATGCTCACAATCACTACACCATAATGGCCCCACTTAACGATGTGTTTAACGATGTTAATCATGAAGGTATAGGCTTTATAAATCTTACAGAGCTCAGGGGAGGGCATTTCCTTGGTTTGATAAAGCATGGTTATCTTGGTTACTTTCTTGCCAAAGTAATATGTTTTTGTGGCTCATCTTTCTGTTATATAAATGACAAATCTTGAGGCATCAAGATGGTTAGAAGAATGCTTGTAGGAGAAATGGTCTCCTACTGTGAATAGTCTCAGGTTAAGTAAACGAAGGCACTTTTGCAAGAAAGGTGCTATAAATTCACTTACATTGAAGCTCTATTGTTCAGAAAAGCTGAGCCAACGGTTCCAGGGGGCTGCTGAAAGTCATTTGTCGATAAGATGCTGAGCAAGCCGAATTCATCAAGCATGCATCAAGTGTGGAGCAAAGAAAACTAATGAAGGAGAGATGTCAGAGCTGCCTCTAAATAACTGTGCCTCACACCTGTGTTCGTTATTTAAGATTAGTACTTAGCTCCTGTAGCTGCCAGCTCCTGTAGCTGCCAGCTCGCTCTTTCCAATGCCCCGACTTTGCTTTGCTGCTGAATTTAACCAAGACCCGACCACGCCTCGGGGTTTCCTTCATATTACTGCGTTCCTCCTCCTCTCTTGTCTCGTCTCCTCGGCCAGGAAGAAGAAACCCCCCTGCATTGTGCTGCCTGGCATGGCTATTACTCAGTGGCCAAAGCCCTCTGCGAAGCTGGCTGTGATGTGAACATCAAGAACCGTGAAGGAGAAACGCCCCTCCTGACGGCCTCAGCCCGGGGCTACCACGACATCGTGGAGTGTCTGGCTGAACACGGAGCCGACCTGGATGCTGCCGACAAGGTGCTCTATGGCGCATGTGTCCTACTTATTGAGGCGCGATCTGGGGGGCTAGAGGGACCACAAGACTCCTCAATTACCTTACCTAAAAGAACACCCTCAAGTGCAGCAAATTGTAGTTCTCCCGTCTTAGTCTCTCTGTGAACTTTTCTCAATTCTTTTTAATAGCTTAAGATTCATTTGGGGCATGTAACAAAATTTACCAATTGGTCAATTTGGTCTCTCTTATTTTTGCTTTTTGAGCTTTGAATCAGGGACAGTGATGATTCCCGAACCCAAGAAAATCTTCATTTGGGACTAAAATTGGCAGTGTGCTATTAATTTTTAGATAAAGAAAGAAATAGGAGGTTTATTTACTTCCATCGGAAACCTGCTATTTTGTAGAAAGATAATAAACCACTCTTATTTGTCTGGCAATCTCAATTCTAGACCATGCGTTCCCTTTTTTAACCAAGCAAATGCAGCATCATCTGTTTTTATTGCGAACTTGTACTTAAAATGAGGCTATGATGTTACTATATATATTTAGATTCGGGACACCATAGTTAATTTAGTAATTGCCACTTGCGGAGTGTTTTCCTGATACAAAGCAGTGGTTCTTAACCAGGGGTGCCCCTTGGGGGACATTCAGCATTGTCTGGAGGCATTTTCGGTTGGCACAACTGGGTGTGGGGGATGCTGCTAAACCACCTGCAGTTCACAGGACAGTCCCCCTGTGCCTTCCCAACAAAGAATTGTCCAGTCCATAATAAGAGTAGTACAGAGGTTGAGACACACTGGACCAAAGCTATAGAAGTGTTCGAAAACTCTACCTAGCTCCTAAAACTCAACAGGTCTGTGCTTCATAGGTGAAGGTGAAAGGAATTTCCAGGCTGGCCTGTTGTGGGATGTAGATGTAAGCATGTTGCATTTTTTAAGTATATGTATATGTCATATATGTATGACAGCCCGTGAGCAAATTATTTCATATCGCTTTCTCTATTTCTCTTGGTGTAAATAAAATAAACTTTCTCCTTAGGAAGTTAGTAAAGATTGCTGAGCAAATGTTTTTTAAAGTTTTTTTCAAATACTTTCATAGAAACAGGCCCCTGAAGTCCCAAAAATGACAAGTCCTATAAATTCAGAGACAAAAAGAGGTGAAGCGTATTTCTGATTGTACTGCCCAAGCATAAATTAAGTTAGGCTGTGGTTACTCAGACTGGAGTGTATAAAATATCCCACTCCTCACCCACCCCTACCCTCTGGAGTCAAGATCGCGATTTGAATCCCCCTTTAGGCTTCCAATAGCGACGCCATTGCCAATGGCACTTAGCCGGAGGCCGGCAGGCGCAAGGCAGAGAGCCCAGGCGCGCATGCCCAGTTGACCAGGCGCGGCAGAACCTAGGCACGCATGCCCAGTTGACCAGCGCGGTGGTCCCTGCTGTTTATTTCCAGGATGGACACGTCGCTCTTCACCTGGCTGTCCGGCGATGTCAGATGGAGGTCATCAAAACCCTCATTGGCCAAGGATGTTTCGTCGATTTCCAAGATCGACACGGCAACACCCCCCTCCACGTGGCCTGCAAAGATGGCAGTGTGTCCATCGTGGTGGCCCTGTGTGACGCCAACTGCAATCTGGATGTCTCCAACAAGGTAAACGCAGACGGCAAGGTCCCTGCAGACTCCATCTATATCTGAGTTGGGACCAAAAGTTTCCATTTGCAGCTTTTCGTTGTGCAAAGTCATTTGCACTCAAAGGGGCGTGTTCTGTTTTGATAGGGCTTCTGCCATTTGAAGTTGTGTTTCAAGTCTGATTCGAATGATGTCCTAGAGAAACAGAAATTATTATATTAACTAGTACTGTCTGCCTGGTCTGGTGGAAAATTAATCAGTTAGCCACTTTGGGCATCTAGAGAGAGAGAGAGAGAGTGTGTGTGTGCATATGTTTGTAGTTCTGCAGAGCCGAGAATATGCTACAAATGTTAGCTCTAATGTTCTGGAGTGCTATGCTAAGTCTCCAAAAAAACATCTCATGTTATGATATGATTTGACTGAGATTCCTAGCACCAGGTTTGTTTTCTTAGCTTTCCCCATTGAGAGTTTTGGGGTTATAAGTTCATAACACCTTTCTGTGTTAAATACATTTTGGAACACCAAGGGGATGCCATCATTTGGTGAATAACAAATGAATGAAAATAATGAGCTATTTGGTTTTACATTAATTACATTCATAAAAATTCCCATGTGTGGACTTCTAGAAGTTAAGCTAACTCCTTCCTTTTCCCAGAACACAGTCTAGATTTATATTACCAAATAAGAGAACAGTTGGATACTCAGGTGGTTTTAGCCATGCAACTGTATGAAAGACAAGTACCATTCTGTTATGATTCTATTAAAGTCCAAGTAGAATTAGTTTTGTTTTTTTAATTGCAGGCAATGCTTGTTTATAAATGGCACACCTGGTGCTAGCATAATTTCATTGTGATTTATTTGAGGTAAAAGAATTAATATCTGAAACCGCTGGAAAATTATACTTGTAACAAAAAAAAAATATTCCTTTTGCACATTATGAGATTAATTCTAATGGAAATTGAAATTGGTAATCTTCTCATTCTGGAAATGTGAAAAGGCAATATCCTAGGTCTTAGCCATTAGCTGCTGGTCTCTTTCTGAGTTTATTCCATTCTAATCTTGCCAAATTGGTTATGTAAGTGGCTTATGGGAAAAGTAAAATGTAATATTAAGTAGCATCAAGGCTTTGACTTTCCTTCCAGGATTCTATAAATGAATAAAAAGTGGCTTCAGGGCACTCATTTGAATATCTTTAGACCTAGCTTTTGTATGGATGACTGGCCTACTGTGTGTACAGCATCTGGCGTTAGCTCTGCCCTTGGGAGGCACAAGCTCTTTGCAATAAGAACTGTATGGGTTGTTCTTCCTGGCCTCATCCCACGCCTAAATGCAAAAGGTACAATTATTAAATAGGCTCTTTTGAAAGCCCAGCAAGATCTTCTCAGACCTTCATTTTTAAAATTTTGGGTATGTGGGAGTGTCTAATAT
>JAQZBX010050366.1:0-19680 GCA_029593785.1 Cabassous unicinctus | reverse complement strand
ATTCTTTTCAAGTGCTCATGGATCCTTCTCCAAGATAGACCATATGTTGGGTCACAAGACAAGTCTCAATAAATTTTAAAAGATTAAAAAGAGATAGAGATTAAACAACACACTCAAACATTTTGTGGGTCAAAGATGGAATTGAAAGAGAATTCGACAAATCTCTTGAGATTAATGAAAATGAGAACACAACATATCAAAGCCTATGTGACAATGCCAAGGCAGTGTTGAGAGGGAAATTTATAGCCCTCAATGCTTACATTAAAAAGAAGAAAGAGCTAAAATTGAAGATATAACTGCACACTTAGAAGAACTAGAAAAAGAACAGTAAACTAATCCCAAACCAAGCAGAAGGAAAGAAATAGTAAAAAGCAGAGCAGAAATAAATGAAACTGACAACTGAAGAACAATAGAGAAAATCAACAAACCAAAAGTTGTTTTTTTGAGAAGACCAACAAAATTGATAAACCCTTAGGTAGACTGATAAAGAAAAAAGAGAGATGACACAAATAAAATAATAAATGAGTGTGGGGACATTACCACTGACCCATAGAAATAAGAGAGATCATAAGAGGACACTATGAAAAACTTTATGTGAAAAAACTAGATAGATAAATTCCTAGAACAACATGATCCACCTACACTGACCCTAAAAGAAATAGAAGACCTCAATAAATCAATCACAAGTGAAGAGATTGAAACAGTCATGAAACTCTCCCAAAGATGAAAAGCCTGTGACCAGATGGTTTCACATGTGAATTCTACCAATCATGTATAGATGAAGAATGCTATCAAACTCATTTTATGAAGTCAATATTACCCTAATACCAAAACCAGATAAAGATACTATGAAAAAAAGGAAATTACAGGCCAATAACTCTAATGAATATAGATGCAAAAATCCTCAACAAAATACTTGCAAACAGAATCCAAAAGCACATTAAAAGAATTATACACCATGATCAATTGTATTTTTCCCCAGGTATGCAAGGGTGTTTCAATACAAGAAAATCAATTAGTGTAACAAACCACATTCATAAATTGAAGAAGAAAAAGCACATCATTTTCTTGATTGATGCATTAAAAACGCTTGACAAAATACAACACCATTTCTTGATAAAAACACTCCAAAAGATAGGAATAGAGAGAAGCTTTTTCAATATCATAATGTGCATATATGAATAACCTACAGCCAGCATTGCACTCAATGGTGAAAGACTGAAAGCTTTCCTTCTGAAATCCAGAAAAAGACAAGAATGTTCTACTGTCACCATTATTATTCAATATTTTGCCAGAAGTTCTAGCTAGAGCAACTAGGCTAGACAAAGAAATAAAATGCACCCAAAAAAAGCAAAACAAACAAACAAAACAAAACAAAACAAAAATGCACCCAAATAAGAAAGGAAGAATTAAAACTTTCACTATTTGCTGATGACATGATCCTATATATAGAAAATCCTGAAAAATCCACAAAAAATCACTAGAATAAATAGATGACTTCAGCAAAGTGGGATACAAGAGTAATATGCAAAAAATCAATAGCATTTTATACACTACTGATTTGAAATCTGAGGAGGAAATCAGAAAAAAAATTCCATTTATAATAGTGGCTAAAACAAGTATTTAGGAATCTACTCAACCAAGGTCATAAAGCACTTGCTTTCTGAAAAATGCAAAATACTGCTAAAAGAAACCAAAGAAGACTTAAATAAATGGAAGGATATTCTGTGTCCATGGATTGGAAGACTAAAAATCATGAAGATGTCAATTCTACCCAAACTGATTTACAGATTCAATGGAATCTCAATAAAAATCCCAACAGTCTTTTTTTGCAAAAATCAAAAAGCCAATACTCAAATTTATTTGGAAGGGTAAGGGGCCCCAAATAGCCAAAAATGTATTTACAAAGAAGAATGAAATTGGAGGACTCTCATACCCTGACTTTAAAACATATTATTTAGCTACTGTGGTAAAAACAAAACAAAACAAAACCAAAAAAAACCAGCATTGTACTACCATAAAGACAGACAGATTGACCAATGGAACTAAATCAAGAACTCAGAAATTGACCCTCCCATCTACAGTCAAGTGATTTTTGACAAGGCTGTTAAGCCCACCCAGCTGTACCAGAACTCTCTATTAAAAAAATGGTGCTGGGAGAACTGGATAGCCATATCCAAAATAAAGAAAGAGGACCCATATTTAACAAGTAACACAAAAATTAACTCAAAATGGGACAAGGACATAAATATAAAAACAACAGCCTTAAAATTCCTTGAAGAAAATGTAGGAAAACATCTTCAAGATCTTGTGGCAGGTGGTAGTTTCTTAAAGCTTACACCCAAACCATAAGCAACAACAACAAAAAATAGATAAATGGACCTCCTCAAAATTAAACACTTTTGCACATCAAATGACTTTGTCAAAAGAGTGAAAAGGCAGCCAACTCAACAGGAGAAAATTTTTGGCAATTACATTATCTGATAAGGGTTTAATATCCATTATATTTAAGGATGTCATTCAACTCAATGATATAAAGACAAATTATCAAGTTTAAAAAATGGACAAATGACATGAAAAGACAACTCTCCAAAGAAAAAATACAAATGATGAAGAAATACATGAAAAAATGTTCAATATCACTTGAGATTAGGGAAATGCAAATCAAAACTATGAGATATCATGTCAGACCTATTACACTGGCCGCTGTTAAAAAGCTGGAAAACTGTAAATGTTGGAGATAATGTGGAGAGATTGGAAAGCTTGTTCACTATTGGTGGGAATGTAGAATGGTACAGCCACTGTGGAGCATGGCTTGTCAGTTCCTAAGGAAGATGAATATAGACTTGCCATGCAATCCAATAATACCTTTGCTAGGTATATACCCAGAAGAGCTGAGAGCAGTGACATGAATAGATATCTGCACAATGATATTCATAGCAACATTATTCATGAAAGCCAAAATTTGGAGACAACCCTGGTGTCCATCAACTGACACCATTAATAAGCCAATTGTGGAGTATACATACAATGGAATATTATGCAGCAGTAAGAAGAAATGAAGTTGTGAAACATGATAACATGCATTAACCTGGAGAACATTATGTTGAGTGAAGCATGCAGGACAAATACTATATGATTGCCCTACTATGAACTAAATATATTATGTGAAATAAGAATATTGGTAGAATTACATATATAAGACCATTTTTCTTTGAAGCTGAATAAATGTAAATTAATACTATGCAATGTTAATATCAGACAAAAAATACTAATACCTAGTGAAGGAGACCAGACACAGAGTGCTATAATTGTATGATTCCATGTATATAAAATGCAAATATAAATCAATTCATAAAGATGAAATTAGATTAGTGGTTAAGTAGGTCTGAGGAAGGAATGCTAAATTGTGTGGAGTCTTTCTTTTATGAGTAATGAAATGGTTCTAAAATTTTTGAGATGATGAATGTACAACACTGTGATTATACCAAAAGCCATTGATTATGCACTATGGATATATCATATGGTATGTGAATATATCTCAATAAAACTGCTTAAAAAGCAAATAAATTATTTTGCAAGAATAGCCAGTAACACAAGCTATGTACACCAGGGAAAACAAAACCAAGGCAAGCTTTTAGAAGACAGTGCCATTTGAGCTGAAGAAGGTCAATAGAAGAGATTGAGAGGTGAGGAATTTTCTTGTTTGTTTTTGTTTATTATTTTTTTTATTGAAATAATGAAAATGCTCTAATAATGATTGAAGTGTTGAATTCACAACTATGAGATTATAACAAATACCATTGATTGTACACTTTCAATGAATTGTATACTTCAATAATATGTATCAATAAAATAGATTTGTTTTCAATAAAGAGTGCTGGAATATATTTTTCCTTGGAATGGGTTTTAAATGCAAGTGTGTTATTTGCTAATGATCAATTGATGATACTAGTTATATAAAACTTTTTTTGGAAATGGGATGGGATAAAAGGAGCAAACAATTGTGAATCATTAAGAAATTGTAGCTGAGCTATTAGGCAAGATGTTAGTCTTTAGAGACCAATAACATTAATGGAACACATACCAGCATATTCCCTCTTTATGGAAGAATATTCTTTACCATGTTTGGAATTCTTTAAAAAAATTTGGAGGCAAACATTTAAATTATTTAGGGTCTGCTTTTATTTTTGCTAAAGTGTTACATTTACTTCCAAAAATAAGTTGTTTCACAAACAACACAGAATTTTAGAACACTGAGGATTTGCTATTTAATATTTTGATTAGATGAAGATATACATGAATTAATTAAATTTACCATTTATATCATCCTATCATCTTTTTTTTTTTGTGGCAACCATAGTTTATTTTTTTTTATTTGTAGTCCTATCATCTTAAAATACACATATTGCACTTTAGAGAAAGTTGCATTCAAATTGCTTTAAACCAACTAAAATAAATGCATGCTGTTAAGAATACATTCCAAATTTTACCCACAAAATACAGATGCTACACCATTTTGGTTGTAATGAGGTGTTTTATACCAACTCCCAAGGACAAACTTAAGGCCTGGCTTCTCTTCTGTGGAATGGGAAGCAGTCAAAAATTTACAGATGGAAAGACAGTGCAAGTATCACATGTAAAACAAGCCCATATGAACTTACAAAGCAATGTTCCCTGTGTAAAGCAGGGTTGTTTTCAGAGTTGTTTTAAAAGGAAATACTCATTTATATCTAATGGTGAACTCTCAGAATATAACTTAAGTTCCATTTGTCTTAATTATATATTTGTAAATATCAACATCTGTCTCTTGTCCTTTATTCAATTTTTTCAAATGTATTTTTTTGCTTACCTTATTGAACCCACTTATTGAATGTTATTTTTAACTTAGGTACAGATTAATCAATATTTAATCAATCATCAAATATTTGTTCAAAAGCAGCTGAAGAGCCACCAGCTTTGTGCCACAGAAATAAAAGCAAAACAAAACCAAGGCAAGCTTTTAGAAGAAAGTGCAGTTTGAGTTGAAGAAGGTGAATAGAAGTGGAAAGACAGAAGGAAGAGGGAGTTTGCTCAGTACCACATGCAACTTTCAGCCTTGAACATACATCAATTCATTTACCTTCATTGAAGGATAGCATTATTATATCAACTCCCAAATGAAGAAATGAGCAAATGAGAGAGACAAAGTAACTGTCAAGCCATTTATAGACTCATTGCAAATCCCAAGTTTTAGACCCTTATCATCTTTCAGGTTGTTTATTTCAAAAGCCTTTCTAACACATGTGCCAAAACAAAAAAGTAAGCATTCCTTAGCAAGCCATCCGTGGTTCTTCACTGTTTGTCTCTGCCTAGAGACCCACCTTCTTCTGTTGCTGCTTTTGCACACACACTTGCCTTGAAAACATACCTAAGTGTAGTCACAAGCATGCTAACATACTTTGGTACCTTAGTGATTATTTCTGCCCTTAATATCCTTAGCTGCCTGGTAGGCAGCCTTCAAGGTTAGTCTGAACTTTTTCCTCCTCCATGAAGCTGTTTTTACCTTGCACACCCAAGAACAGATGTGTGCTTTCTCAACAGCTTCTATCTGTCACTAGTACCTATTATGTTAAATCATAATTATTTTCATGCCTCTATTGCCTCTCCTACAAAAGAGTCCCTTAAAGGCAGGACCTTTGTCTTAGTCATCTAAATACTGCAGTGCAAAATTTTGTATCTGCTTAGCACCTGGAATATAGCACTGCTCAGTAAATATTTGGTATAAAAATGAATGATCAATGCATGAAATAAGTAAGACATTTCCAAAACAATTTAAGGACTCAATGAGAGGAGTATTTAAACCTAACAATCCTCCCTGAAGAAATTTAGACTTCATTAACTATTTATTCTGTGCTCTAAGAAGTTCACTACCAGTAATTTCCAAGAAGAAAATTGTAAAAACTGCTTTTGGCATTTCTTTCAATTCCTACACAATGTTGGAAGTAACTGGAGGGAATTAAGTAATATTTTTGTTTCCAAAATCCACTCCAAGCTGACCAAATTGGAACTTTTGCTTGAATAACATTTTTCATGGATTGAGGTTCCCATAAATTCTGTCCATAGTATTTATGATACACAAACATTCTGTACATATTTAATAAACAAGGCTTGGGGTAACCTAGTGTCTTAAATAGAGAGAATGTCAAACATTTCTTCTTCACTTTGCTTCATGTGACTGTAGCAATAACTGGCTTGGAGACCCATCACACTTTGAACTCTCTCACATTCCTCAGTCCACCCTTCATGCATTTATACATGTTTCATGGACTTAATGAAGTTTTTTCATATAGACTTTCTTGATTTTCATCACAAGGTGTTAGATTTTTTTATGCCATTTGTTTGTACAAAGACTGACTTTTCATGTGCATAAAAGGAAATTGAAGACATTCACTATTTCTGAGCTTCTCAGAACCACAGTTTGGTGTCTAGGTTGCTTGTATTTTTAAATGAATTACACTTCCAACTGCTGAAAATGAAAGGTTTCCCTGGGGATAAGAGGGGTAACCTGCAGCTTCTCCCTGAGTTCCCCAGTGGCACTCCCTTTTTACTATGGTCAGCATGAAAAAGACTGAGTACAGAAAATGAAGTATTTCATTTATTATTTATTTTCACCCACTTCACTGTAGACCTTATGAATCTGGGCAAGTATCCTCTCTCTCAGGGATAGCCAGAGCCCAAAGAACTCAGATGCTGCTGGGAGGCTGTTACCCTTCACTTAACTCAAGCACCAATGTAGAAACTCATTAACCTTCCCTTTCAATATCTCAGGGAGTCTCAAGTTTTCCTTTTGCAACCTTGAATCAGAAAAAAATTAAGTAAGATATTTCTAAAATGATTTAAGGACTCAATGAGAAGAGTATTTAAACCTAACACTCCTCCCTGAGAAAAAAAGTGCTATTAAAACAGGGGTTCTTAACATTTTTTGCTCCATGGACTCCTTTGCCAGCCAAGTGAAAACCATAGACCCTGTCTAAGAATGTAGTGGCACATAGTTTTATAACACTTAACTTTGGCATGTCTTTAAATTAAATTTTAGGATTATTCAAAATTAATTGAAGCTCACAGACACCCTGAAGTCTTTCCACAGAACACTTCACCCTGGTTAATAACTCTTGAACTAAAAGAATGAAATATCTAGAAAGAAATTTAAGCAAGGATGTAAAAGACTTGTACACAGAAAACTACAAAATATTATTAAATGAATTAAAAGACATGCCATGTTTATGAATTGGGGGATTGTTAAGATTTCTATTCCACCAAAAGCAATGTATAGATTCAACACAATCCCAAACAAAATTTCTTTCTGCAGAAATAGAAAAGCCAATCATCAAATTTATATGTAAGGCTATGGAGTCTCAAAGCTTCAGAGCTATCTTGAAAAAAAGAAAAGAATACTTGTGAAAGTCTCAGCAGGATCTCATTGATTGTCAAAGTAAATAATACCACAAAGAGCAGGGCTCCTGAGAGGTCTGGCACATCCAGACACTATAGTCAGATCAGACAGTTCAGGAGTTTGGTGCCATGCCAGTGGGCCCACTTTGGAATTTATGCTCCCCAATGTGGCAAAGTTGGACTCAGTTGTGTTTTCCATACACAGGGCTCTTCTGCCCCTCTGTTTGAACTGATAATTAGTATTAGAACTGACAGGTGTACATCCAA
Organism: Cabassous unicinctus; assembly: GCA_029593785.1. Lineage (NCBI taxonomy): Eukaryota > Metazoa > Chordata > Mammalia > Cingulata > Chlamyphoridae > Cabassous > Cabassous unicinctus. The sequence continues at coordinate 11,979 of JAQZBX010050366.1, read as the reverse complement.
GAGGCTTAAATCTTTGGGATGTTTATCTGCCAGCTGGGTCCTTAATCTCAACAGAGTTGCAACACATACTCTCCAGTTCATTGGACTCATCCAGGACAACCTAAAAGGAGAAGATGATGGACAACAATCATCCCAAAGACCTGAGAGGGTCTACAATGGTAAGCAATAGAATCCCATCAATCTGCCTTATGGGATCTAAGACATCTCTCAATTAGACGTGGATTGTTCATCTTCATCCCAGAATCCTCAGGATTGGGGAATAAACTATGGACCAAAGTAGACTCTCTAGTATTCTACTGTAGACTTATTATTATTGATGGAAGAGCTTATATGATTGATGTAGAGGCAGTGGCCATTGGAGATTCTGAGAGCAGGGAAAGGGAAAAATAGGTGTAATATGGGGGTATTTTCAGAACTTGGGAATTGTCCTGAATGACATTGTAATGACAGATATGGTCCATTACATACCTTGCCATACCCTACAAAATTGTATGGCAGGAGTGTAAACTACAATGAAAACTGTAATTCATGCTTAGTGGTAATGTTCTAAAATGCATTCATCAATTGTAACAAATATACCACACTAATAAAGGATGTTGTTTAATGTGGGAATATGTGAGAGGTGTAGGGAGCAGGGAATATGGGAATCCCTTATATTTTTAATGCAAATTTATGTAATCTAAGTATCTTTAAAAATAAAAAATAAAAAATAAAATAAATTTAAAGAAAAGAATGAAGGAAGTTGGGGTACTTAACATTCCCTATTTTAAAACTTAAAAAAAGACACAGTAATCAAAACAGCATGGTACTGGCACAAGCAGACATAGCCCAGTGGAATGAAATATAGTGTTCAGAAATAAACTCTCACATCTATGGCCTACTGATTTTTGACAAGGTGCCAAGTTCACTTGATGGGGAAAGAATAGTCTCTTCCACAAATGGTGCTAGGGCAACTGGATATTCATATGCAAACTAGTTAACCATATAAAAAGTCAACTCAAAATACATCAAAGACTTAAGCATAATGAACAAAACTATAAAATTCTTAGATGTAAACATAGAGAAGCATCTTCTGGAATTTCTGTTACTCAATGGTTTCTGAAACTTTACACCAAAAACACAAGCAACAATGAAAAATAGATAAATGAGAGTTTATCAAAATTATAAACTTTGTGCATCAAAGGACTTCCTCCTTTTAAATATTTGGGAACCACATATCCAACAAGGTTGAATATCCAGAATGTATTTTTTAAAATCATACAACTCAACATAAAGACAAAAAAACAAAAAACAAAAACAAAAAAAACTATTAAAAATGGACAAAGGTCTTGAATAGATATATCTCCAAAGAAGATATACAAATGACCCAAGTGGAAGGTAGTTTGGTTGTTCCTCAGAAAGTTAAATATAGAATTACCATAAGAGCAGGCAAACCCACTAATAGGTATACACCAGTAGAAGTGAAAACAAGAACTTGAACAGATGTGTTTGTAACTATGTTCATATTGGCATTATTCACAAATGCCAATAGATAAAGGCAACCCAAGTTTCCAGCACCAGATTAATGGATAAACCAAATGTGTATATATGTATGTATATGTGTTTGTGTGTATACACATATGATGGAAAATTATTTATTATTCAGCCATGAAAAGAAATAAAGTTCTGATACATGTAACAACATGGATGAACCATGAAAATTTTATATTGAGTGAAATAAATCATTAGCAAAATCATAGAGTCAGAAACAAGAATACAGTTTAGCAGCAGATGGGTGGAGGTAGAGAATGGGGAGTTAATCCTTAATTGGTACAGAATTTATTTTCAGGGTGATGGGAAACTTGGGAATAGATGGTGGTGATAGCACTAGAACATTGTGAACCCAATAGCACTGAACTATATATTTGAGTGGGGTTAAAAGGGGAAATTTTAGGTTGTATATAGGTTACTACAATGAAAGTTTTTTAAAACTTTCATTGGACTATGTGAAACAAACAGTGAACACTAATGTAAACTATGAACTATAGATAATAGAACAATTATAACAGTATTCTTTTATCAATTATAACAAAAGTACTACACTAATGCAAGGTGGTAGGTAATAAGAGGCGGGTATTTGGAACTCTGTGCTTTCTGCAAATTTTTTCTCTAATCTTGCATCATTCTAATGAAAATGTCATATTAAAATGCAATGCCTGGTATCTCAATATAATTATTAATGGCATAAAAGAGAAGCTTTCCCTTGAGCAGCTAATGGAGACCCGTACATAAGGAAAATGAACCAATTGGAATTTGGGCCAGGGTTCTGTTTTCTCTGTGTTGCCATGTGTGAGTCAGTTTTGTTTTGTTTTGTTAAACTGTGTGTGACTTTGTCCTTTGCCTGAGATTGGGTGGGTGTTGGTAGCCTCACAATGGGGCCTGCAAGTGGGATTGTGAGTCTCTGAGGGGACATCTCACATTGACATGAGGCCAGGCCCAGTACACTCACTCCCTCCCCACATGTATACACATACACACTAGCACACACACACCCATACAGAGGCAGCTCCTCAGGCTGTGGGTTCTTCTTAAGGCCTCAATCAAGCTAACCCTCTGGGCAGGTAAACCAGCTACTCTCAAATGTTTAGAAAATAGATTGAAAAATAAATAGAATGATGCACCAAGTGTGGCAAAATGTTCAAAGTTGGTGGATCTGTGTGTATGCATGGGGTTTGTTGTAATTCTCTATATGGTTTCCTATTATTTTTTCAAATACCTTGTAAGAGTGAAAGGACTTCAAAATAAAAAGTTATATAAAGGAAGTTCAAGGCACTCCACTCCTGGGGCCACCATGTGTACTCCTGGAAGGACCATCTCAATCACATCCACCTGCAAGCCACAGGCTCAGATATGACAGCCAGACCCCAGCTCCCCAAGATGCTCCTTCAAGCTGCCCACACCCCAGTGACCTCCTCCTCCGAGGACCTTGGAACCCTCCCAACACAGCAGCAAGGAGCACACCCAACAACCCAACCTTGGTGTTTGGACACAGTTCTCCACTGACAAGAACCAGGGTTCCTTGGAGAAATGGCTGATTCCAGCGCTGCAGCAAGAAAAGTGAAACATGAGCTTACAGCATCATATTGCTAGAAACTAAGGAAGGGATCATGGAATCAAGAGGACCCATCAAAAGGAAAAACACTTCACCTTACAGGGCCCCTATTGGCCAAATCAAGGACACTGGAGGATTAGAATAAGGAATGATATGAACTGACTATAAACTATTGAATTGGAACATGTAAATCCATGTTGAATCAAAGATGTACATATATACATGCATACATAGAAACATAAATAATGTTTGATTTTAAAAAACAGGATATTTACCTAGTTATAAAGTACTCCAGCCCAAAAAATACAAAGTGGAAAATTAACTTTATAGTAGAGAAGTTTGGCGTCTCATGCTAATCAGGTGATTTGATGAGCACTGAGCATTATCAGTAATGGGATCACGAAAATCAGGAGCCACCAACCAGGGTGCCTGGAAGACTCAACATCATCTCCATGATATTCCTCCCTCGGCCCTCTTTCTGGAGTCTCATATATATAGAGGACTGAAAGCAGGGACATACAAAGGAAGACAGCTGCCATTTTACTCTGACACATGAGAGAGGACTCTGTGATCACCTGAAGTCACAGAGAAACCCTGAGAGGCTGTGAGAGAGGCTGGAGGCTGAAATCAGCAGAGCAGCTGAAGTCACTAGTCTGGGAGGAAGAAGGGAGAGATAAGCCATATGCCCAGTTACCCACAGCTGAGCTTGGGGAGAAAGTGAGCCTGGAGGAGAAGGCAGAGACTGGCCTTCATATGGCCTTACCAAATGGCAGGAGTCCAGGATCACCAGCAGGCAAGCTTTGATGAGACAGCCTCTCTGATGATGCCTTGATTTGGACATTTTCGCAGCCTCAGAATCATAAGCTTTTACCTTAATAAATTCCCATATAAAAGCCAAGCCATTTCTGGTATTTTCAATTGGCAGCCTTTAGCAAACTGAAACAGACACTCTACAGAAAAACCAACCTTCAATAGATAAAAGTGTCAGGCTCATGAAAATCAAGGGAAGACTAGGGGACTTTTATAGGTAGAAAGGCATTGAAACATAACAAACAGCAATATGCGATAGTGAGACTGGCTGCTTGCACTATTAGGAGACATTAATGGGACAATTGATTAAACTTTAATGGGGCCTGATGATTAGATGGCAGATTCAGTGTTGATTTCCTGATACTGAGGACTGTAACAGGGTCATGTAGAATTCCTTATTTGAGGGAAATGCACATACAGTATAAATATTAGGGGAATAATGGGGGATTAGGTCAATAACATATTCTCAAATTGCTCAAGGAAAAGGAAAGGTTATTCTCTATTTGTAAGTTTCTATAAGTTTTTGATTGTTTCAAAGTTAACAGTGCAAGAATTGTGTTTTCAGGGACAACAGAATGTGTCACTGAAAGAACTGAGGCATATATCAATATTGATATATATGTGCAAAATTTGGAGAGGCAGAGTTTTGGTGAATGGAGGTGGGATATGACTGAGAGTGAGCCTGAGTGAAGGTCCCAGATCTGCAGAGTGGAGTGGATGCAGGAAGGCAGCTGAGAGCACCCCTGACTGATATGTGTTGACAGGCTCAGTTCTCAGGGCACAGCTGCTCACCCCAGGAAGTGCTGCCCATCTTATCCTGCCCTTGCTTTGGAATACCTGGGCACACACAGCCAGCTGCCTCTCTGGTTTCCCACTTCATACCATCATAGCATTTGCTACCCTTGTCTAATGATTGCCTGCTTATTTCTGTCACCCCTGCTAACCTTTGTCCCTTGAGGGAAAGAACTTGACTTTTTCCCAACTGTATCAGGCAAACTGCTGAGGAAACACTGAAGACTAAGAGAATTTCAAAGGTTGGGATTGAGGAGTGATTCCTGCAGTTGACAGCTGCTGACTCACCCATGTGAAAAGCAGGGGGCTGATATAAGAAGGCAGAGATGGCACCACCCACACAGAGGGCTCTGCAGTCTGCCCCCAAACTTGGGAGAACATCCCACATGCTTGTTCTTCTTGTTGCCTTTGAAGATGCTGCAATAATGCCATTGTCCTGGCCCTCAAGCTCTCCACATGCCCTCCTCTAATACCCTGCTTTGCCCATTCCCACCCCAGTAGACACAAAGGCCCAATCCCTCCACTCTCTGAGCCACTTCCAGGATTTCATCCCAAGGCAATAACCAGGTGAAGGGCAAAGGGCAAAGGGCAAAGGGCAAAGGATAGAGATATCCTTCAAATATTGCTCATAAACATGGACCAGTCTAAGTGTCCATCAATAGGACACTGACACACCCACATTGGGAAATGCCAGCCAGGGATAAAAAGGTCAAACTTAATCTCTGTACTCTGACATGCAGAGATGTCCAGGATATAAAGTTAAGTGGATGAAAGCTGGAGTTCAAAACAATCTTTAATCAAATAAAACATTGTTTTCTAAACACAATGAATTACAACCTGAACTGAAAATGCACCATATCCTGCCTGCTTGGGTCATCCCAAACAAGGTTTGGCTCTCAGGACTCCAGGGAGAAGATCCCAGCAACACAGAAATGGCAGGATGGGCTAACAGCCCACTCCCCAAGGTGACTGGGTGGGGAAACATGCCCTATGGCACAGGCAGGTAGGAAGGTGCAAGCATCAGAATATCCTCCAGGCACCAGAAAAATCTGAACTGATCAGAACTTGTCCATAGAGCTGAACTCTCTCTGATCTATTGTTGCCTGACTGGAAATACAAATCCTTGGGCTTCTGATCTTGTGAACATTTCTCAAATATTTTCTCTCTATATAGGGTAATAAAACATTCAAACATGGCAGAGGGCTAAATAGCCCACTGAGCTAATCAGAGGACTGGCCCAGGGATCTCCAGGACCTCCTTCTCTAAATTGGGATAAAGCTCTGTAACTTGTCATCACGACCAGCCAATCTCTTGACCCTGGTCAGAAACCAGCCACCTCTGGATCCCTAGGCTCAGGAGTGAATTCTCTGTGGCATGCAACTCCTACTTCCCCTCCCTGATCCCATCCCCAGTTCCCTCTTCCAGCTAGCTCATCTTTGCTCAGGTCATTCACCCCAAAGACATTAGTCAAGCCCATCCTCCATCCTTCCCCTCTGAACACAGGTGGTAGGAGGGAAACAAATTGAGCCCTGTAGAAATGCCTCACCTGGCCAGAGGGCTGGTGAGCATCTGAGAGAGTTAGGGAGCAGGCTGGGGATGAGGTGAAGGAAGTTCATGTAACAGATGGTGGTGGTATGGTGCTATGCACCCCAGGAAAGCATATTTATAAACTTAACCCACCATGTGGGTCTACTGATGAGGTTACATGAGTTAAGATGTGGCCCAGCTGAATCAGGATGGGTCTTAATCCTATTGTTGAAGGCCATATAGGACAGATCAGAGAGAAAGAGAAAGCCAGAGGTAGCAGCCAAAGCTCAAAGTCAACAGAAGCTGGTATATAAAGGAGCAGCTGGGATAAGCCACTGTGTATTTTGCCATGTGACTGAAAAGCCAAGGACCCAGGATCCCCAGCATCCAGCACCAGAATGCAGCAGTGTTCTGGGAGAAAGCATCAGCTTGATGACAACTTCATTTTGGACTTCTCCTCAGAAAGAAATATGAGTATAAAAATTCCTGTTGTTGAAGCCAACCCATTTCATGTTATTCCCTTTGGCATCCAGGAAACAAACAATGACCAGGCTTTTGTATACATCCCAGTGCTTGGGGAGACAGAAGGAACCCCTGAAGAGGGAATTATACAAACAAGGAGGAAATGATCTTGGAAGAACAAGGAAGTTAATGGGTTACCAGCAAAAACAACTCATGTTTGCTGGTCCCCAGCATGAAGAACAGCTCCTGTCATTTCAGCCTAAAGTCTGCATTGACCATCCCCACTTACAGACACAGTCACCCAGTCAGTATTACTGATAAATATGGACAGACAAACATGAATCCACAATGGTCAAAGAAAGGGGACAGTCAAAAAACCAATGGGAAAAGACTGAAAATCTTTTCCAGAGGGCAAGGCCCCAGCCCCCTTCCTGTTTCTGACCCTGTGTCTTTCTCAGTACACTACAGGACCAGAATGTAGTCTTAACAGGACTCCTTCAGGCCCTGAATGATGTTTTCCAAAAATCCTAATTAGCATCCTCTGAGGAACATAAGGTTACATTGTATCTGTAAAAAGGTAATACATTAATTTCCTGGCTGCTAAAACAAATGCCTTGCAGTGGGTGACCATAACAGGAATATTTTTGAACAGGAATTTACTGGCACATGGTTTCAGAGGCTAGAAGGCTCACTTCCTGCCTGGGTCCATATCTTCTGGCTAATCAGAAATCTTTGGGATATCTGGGCTTTTCCACCACTGAGCATGCACATATCCACACCTTCTCCTTTTACTTCTGAGTTCCATTACTTCCAGCTTCTGGCTGCTCTGGGTGGCTGCTCTCTTAGTCTCCATTTTCCGTTGTTTATAAGGACTTCATCCATATTGGATCAAGGCCCACCCTCATTCACTTTGGGCACACCTTAACTAATAACATCTTCAATTATTCTACCTACAAATGGTTTCACAACCACAAAATTAGAAGGAAAATTCAAAAAACACAAAAGAGCCTTTGGAATTCAAGATATAACTGTCAAAATAAATAATTCAAAGGGATGGTTGAATGACAGATTTTAAGAAAATTCCAAAAAAGCAGAATTAAATGAGTGATAAATACACAAAAAAATTAAAATGAGAAGGAATATAAGAGAAAAAGGTAAGCTATTCAGGAGATTGGAGAAGGGATTCCAACATGCAAAAAATATCTGTGCTATAAAGGGAGTACAGAATATGCAGAGGGAGGAAATTATCAAAGAATTTTATCCAAGAGGTAGTACAAGAAATGCTCAGATCTTAAAGGAGAACTTTACATTGAAAGGTTTAACATCAAGATAAATTAAAAAAGACTCTCACGATAGAACATTATTTTGAGGGGGAGTAGTGTAAGAGCTTAGGTTGGACTCTCCATGGAACTGGGCAGAGGGTTGGAGAAAAGAGCAGGTGAACTCAGGGGATTTGCATGTCTGTGGTTAAAGCTACAATGATGGCAATGTTCTTTTGGCAAATATGGCATGGGAGGATCACTATTGCAGGGCATCAGGGATGGGATAGTATGTGGGATAGGGTGCACCTGGGACTTGCTTCTATTGAATATGAAAGGGTGCATCTTATTACACTGTGTTATCTCAGTGGGTGGAGACCCATATGATAAACAAGAAAATATTAAACTCCCATCCTGGGGAATCCTGCTATGTCTTCAATTAAAAGGGCAAGAATCTCTGGGGAATAAAGGCAGTACCTTATAAAAGAAAACAAAGCATTATGTCAAGCCCTCAATATTATTGCATGTAACTATGAAACTTATTATTCAAAAACTGAAACTTAGTGGTTACCACAGGCCCTGAGATGAGAGTGTGGCAGTTTGACATTATTTATGAATTTCAAAAAGAAAAAGATTATGTTTGTAAACTGGTCTGTTCCTTTGGGTGTGATACCCTTTGATTGTATTAGATTCAGCTGCGATGACTTTTATTAAATTATGATAATATTAGGGCTTTGATTCAACCATGTCAGTAGGGAGAAACTCAGGGTTGAGTTCCCACCCCCTTGGTGGACTATATAAATGGATACACAATCAAAAAGGCACATAGAAAAATATACATAGGAAAGGAGCTCCATAGACATGGAAGAGAAGTGAACTTTGATCCGGCAGCCCCAGGAAGAGAGATGAGCCATTCACCTAATAGTTTGCAGCTGAAGAGAACAGTGAACCTGAGACCTATTCCAGCCTACAGCTGAGATCAAAAGAATATAGGCCCACAGAGCCTTAAGAGGAAAGAGGAAAACTGAACACTTGCAGATATCACCCACCATCCTGTTTCAACATGTGGAAACTTACTTTCAGTGAGAAATCAACCTTGAGTTGGACTCTTTAGGGCCTTGTAAGTGTAAGTTTTTACTCTATATAAATACACTTTATAAAAGTGAACAAACTTCTGGTAATTTGTCTCAGCAACACTTTGGCTGACTAATACAGAGAGGGAAGAATAGAATGGATGGAACAAAAGGCATTTTCAGGGCATTGGAATTATTCTGCATGATCTTGAAATGATAGATACATGCTATTTTAAATTTTGTCTAAACCTATAAAAGAGTATGGGCAAAATGTAAACCATAATGTAAACCACTGTCCATGGTTAGTAGCAATGCTTCAATATTTGACCTCAGTTGTAATAAATATACCATGCACATGTAAAATTTTATTAATGCTGGAAGAGTCGGAGAGTGAGAAGGGGTTGAGTATATAGGAATGCCCTGTATTTTCTATGTGACTTTTCTGTAGTCTAAAATTTCTTTGAAGATAAACTGAAAAAAATAAGACACTGGGGGAACATACAGAAGAAATTGTTACTGTATATAAAAGATAACTGATCTTACAGTGATGAAAGACAAAATGAATTTTTAAAATATTATTTTATTTTTGTATATTATTTCTTCTTTTTAATTATTATTTTATTTTCTTACTATTTTCATTTGTTTATTTTTGGCTTTATTTATGGGGAGGTTCTGGATCACAGAAGGTCACAACTGTGGCAGTGAAAGATCACAGGTGGGGGCTGTTGATGTTGGAAGAAGTGTGGTGAGTGGTGCACCTGCGGCATGCCTCTATGGCATATGAATATGTTCAAGTGGTCATGGGGCATTGTCTCAGTGGGAGAGACCCACACAATAACTGAAAGAATGTTGAATTCCCATCCTAGGAAGTCCTGCTACAATCTCTAATAGAGTAGCAAGAAACCCCTGTGTGCAAGAGTGATGTCTAGACAAGGAAGACAGACCATTATGGAGGCACTTGATATTGATGGTGGTACTTATGAATCTTTCCTAGTGTAATTGAAACATAGCCTAGTATTATATGTTACCAAAGAGTTACCCACTGAAAGCCTCTTTGTTGCTCAAATGTGGCCTCACTCTAAGCCAAATTCAGCATACAAATGCACTACCTTCTCCCCAGTGTTGGGACATGACTCCTGGGGATGAGCTTCCCTGGTACTGAGGGATCATTACCAAGCATTAACAAATGACAAATCCAGAAAAAGACCTTGACCAAAAGGGGAAATACCTAAATACCAATGAGTTTTTATGGCTAAGAGACTTCAAAGTATGTCTGGAGGTTATTCCAGAGGCTACACATATGCATGTTGCAGCAGGATCTCACTGACTGCTGCAGTAAACTTTGCCTCAAACACTGGGCTCCTGAGGGCTCTAAAGACATCTAGACACAATAAGCAGGGCAGAGAATCTCAGGAATTCTCCACCCTGTAAATAGGCCTTAGTTAGAAATATGTCCTCCCCAATGTAACAGACTTATTTATAATTTCCCTACACATGGCTCTTCTGCCTTTCATTTAAACATACAATTAGCACTATACTTGTTAAATATATGTCACAGAGACTTAAGTATTTGGTCTGCTCATATGGCAGTTGAGCCCTGAATCTCAGCAGAATTGCAACGCTTACTCTCTAGTTTGTCAGACTCACCCATGGCAATTAACAAAAAGATGATGATGGACAAAGCCCATCCCAAGAAGCAAAGAGTGTATGTAACTGCAAGCAATGTAGTTCCATCTATCTGCTCCATGATGTCTAAGCGCTTTCTCAATCAGAGATAGGGCAGGCATCACCATCCCCAAATCTTCAAGATTGACAAATGAGCAAACATAAAGGATGAAAGCAATTATGGACTGAAGTAGACATGATTATTCTAGCAATGGAAGAAATTGTATCATTGATATGAAGACAGTGGCCACCAGAAGTTCTGAAGGGAGGTAGAGGGAAAAATAAGTACAGCATGGGGGCATTTTTGAGGTATTGGAATTGTCCTGCAAGACATAGCAATGATGTATACAGGCCACTATACATTTTGTCAAAACCTATAACATTGTGTGGAGCAAAGTGTAAACTATAATGTAAGCTCTAGTCCTTGGATATTACAATGTTGCAATATGTGTTCATCAATTGTAACAAATGTACCACACTAATGAAACATGTTAATATGGAAAAGTGAGGGGGGGTGGGGTATATGGGAATTCCTATATTTTTGATATAACACTTATGTAACCTAAAGCTTCTTTAAAATTTTTTTAAATTAAAAAAATAAAAGATCCTCACCCTCAAATATTATGGTGAAATTTCAGATCACCAAGATTAAAAATTAAATCATATATTTTTAAAAGCTTGTAAATCTTTGGAAATGAATAGAAACTGTTAAAAAATTAAAAATGCAAAAACCTAGAGAAAATATTAGCAAATTGAATCTTGTAATGAATAAAACAACATACCTTTAAAAAGGCTCAAAGAAAACAAAAACAAACAATAAAGCAAAAAAGGAAATATAAAAACAAAATATAAAAACAAAACATTGAAAACAATTTAAATGTTCTCTGAAAGAAAAATAGGTTTCCTGTGAGGGATTAAACAGCAGGAAAATATCAGAAAAATCAGCATCAATACTGCAAATACAAAATAGTATTACAATACCTTCAAGTGGCTGAGGGAATAATATTTTCCACTCTGAATTCTTCTCCTGCCAAATTGCCAATCAACTGTGAGAAGAGATAAGAATGCTGAACTTTACCTCCCAGGCACCTTATCTTGCGAAGTTCACTAAAGATATTCTCTAACAAGACAATGGAGTCCTGAGAGAGAAGAAGATACAATCTGGGAAGCAGTGGAGCAAACCCAAACAAGCAGGTTAGGAACTCTCAGCCAGGAGGCTCCATCCCAGTTTAGGAAGCCCTCCCTTCAGATGGAAATATCAAGAAGGATGGTGCCCAACAGCAAGGATTTCAGATGGAAA
>JAQZBX010050365.1:0-19681 GCA_029593785.1 Cabassous unicinctus | reverse complement strand
GAAAATCAACTCAAGTTGGATCAAAGATCTAAATATAAGAACCAAGACCATAAAGACCTTGGAAGATAATGTAGGGACACATCTGCAGGACCTTGTAATAGGAAAATGGTTTCATGAATTTCACACCCAAAGCACGAGCAGCAAAAGAAAAAAGTAGATAAATGAGATCTCCTCAAAATTAAAAACTTTTGCACCTCAAAAGACATTATTAGGAAATAAAAAGGCAGCCTACCCAATGGGAGAAAATATTTGGCAACCATATATCTGATAAGAGTCTAATATCCTGCATATATAAAAAAAATCCTACAACTCAAAAATAAAAAGACTAACAATCCATTTTAAAAAATTTTAAAAAAGGGCAAGTGACCTGAAAAGACACTTCTCCAAGGAAGAAATACAAATGGCTAAAAAGCACATGAAAAAATGTTTGACATCTCTAGCTATTAGAGAAATGCAAATCAAAACTACATTGAGATGCCATCTTACACCCATTAGAATGGCAGCTATTAAAAAAACAGCAGGCTATAAGTGTTGGAGAGGATGTGGAGGAATGGGAAGCCTCATCCACTGCTGGTGGGATTGTGGCATGGTCCAGCCAGTGTGGAGGACAGTTTGGCAGTTCCTCAATAAACTAACTATAGATCTTCCATATTATCCAGCGATCCCACTGCTGAGTATATACCCAGAAGAACTGAAAGCAAAGACATCAATAAATATAGGCACACCAATGTTCATAGCAGCATTATTCACTATTGCCAAAAGTTGAAATCAACCCAGGTGCCCATCAACAGAAGAATAGATAAACAAAATGTGGTACATACATACAGTTGGGTGGTGCAGGGTTGACAGGTGGGTAGATTGGGAAGGGCGGGTTAGAATACCCAGGATACTGAGGGAAGAGATGGGAGAGGGACCAGGTGAACACTTGGATTTGTGTGTATGAGGTTGAAAGTACAGAGGTGGGAATGCTCTTATAGCAGTATGACAAGGAAGTGTCACTGCTTTAGGGTGTTGGTTGGGCGGGCATTCGAGACAGGGCACATCTGGAGCAGGCTTCTAGGGAGTGTGTAAGGGTTCATCCTGTCATAATGTGTTTTATCAGTGGGTGGAGACCCAGACAATGAGAGGAAAGGAGATGGGCTCCCATCTTTGGGGGGACCCATTTGCTCAGAAATACACAGGTGGGCATCTCTTAAGAGCAAGGGTGGTTCCTAATGGTGGAGAATAAACCAGTGCGTCATGACCTCTTGTTGCATGTAACTATGAATCTTGTCATCCAATGAGTCAAGCCAGGGGTTTGTCATGGGCCTGGGGGAGTGGGGAGGGAAGAACAGAATAGATCAAACAGGTTTAGTGGTCAGTGAAATGTTTTTCATTACCTATGGTGATGGACACAGGACATGGTAAATATAATCAAAATGTATAAAAGTGTACGATCTAAAATATAAACCATACTGTAAACCATTGACAATGTTTAGTAGCAATGTTTCTCTATCTGTATATCAGTTATAACAATGCTACCATCCACATACAAAAAGGGTTTTAATATGGGCTGAGGAAAGGGGGAGGAGATTGGGTATATGACAGTCTCTTGTATTCTATGGGTGACTTTGCTGTGACCTAAAACTTCTTTGAAAATTAAATGAAAAATAGTGAGACACTGGGGAGTGAGAGGTGGAAGGTGCCACAGTACAGACTGGACACCAGATATTGCAGTGATAAAAGGCAAAATGTCAAAAAAAAATTTTTTTTAATTAAAAAAATTTTTTTTCTCATTTTTTGAATAACCCAATTCTTTAATTTTATTTTGAATTTTTATAAAATCATATATTTACTTTTTTTACTTCAGTAAAAAGAGAGGCAAAGAATAATATCAAGGGTGTTCATTGCAGCATTATTTTTATAAGAAAAGTTGGTCTGAGTTTAAATGTATATCAATAAGAGACCAATTAAACAAATTATGGACAACTATTATGTAATAGACTATGAAACAGTTGATATGACTACTGTTTCAAATTCAGGAAAGGATATCCATGATGTAGTGTTAAGCCAAATAAATAAATACACAAATCCATAAGTGGAATCCATTTCATTCATTCTCTAGGACCAAAGTAAAAGTACAGGATCCTACCTGGTGCCCACAGAGATTTAAAAGTGGTACTAATATCTGAGTCCAACCTCAGAATAAATGAATCAGAAACACTGGAGGTTAGCCCAGACACATGAATTTTTTTCATGTATTGGATTCACATGAAAACAGAAAACCATTGCTTCAGATCTTAGAAGCCAGCCTCAAAGAGAAACTTGGTGACTTGTATTTAAAAACTTGAAACACAGGAAAGGTGTTGATTTTTTTTTCATATGGATATAGGGTTAATGTTAAAGAAGCTATACAGGCACAACCAAGACTCTATATGCTTTCACATGATAGGTGCATTTACAGAGGTTTACAGTAGATGGACGAATCAATAGTTTATCTGTAGATATAGAAGGAAAAACAAAAATATGGTTTTTTTCTTCATAACTTGGAATTACAGGGCTTCAGACATTAAGATCTTGAGCTTGCCCATTGTTATCAGGATGTTGTCTTTACTATTTCTCAGATATCCCTTTTTCTATATTGAATTAAGTCGTGGACATGCAAAGTTTGTCATCAGCAGGTCTATATTTACGTCATGTCAGATTAATAACTCCAGCATTAAACAACACACCTTCCAGCACACACTACAAACATCATCTAGGACCATGCCATCTGTCTTACTTTAGTCATGTGTTCATTTTTGAACTGACTTCTATAACAAAGAAATATGGTTCTCTGATTAGCCAGACCTAGGTCATGTTCCTATCCTCAATGCTCAAAATAGAGTGAGCCCAACACAAAATACACATAGAATGAATGAATATCTAAAGGTTCTATAGAGAAAAATTAGAGTGCTTTTACCCACCCATTCCACCCTACCCCACTTCCAGAAAAACAAAGGCCTCTTGAGTAGCCAAAAAATAGCAATTGTCCTTCACATTCCATTCTTTAATAAAAATTTACACGAGCCCATTTTCCCAAACATTTACTTTCAATTAATGATGTCATATATAGCATGCAACCATCTCATGCAAAAAGGAAAACTAAAATAATTCACTGACTAATTGATATGATAAAAGTTCTAACCAAAGGGTTATCCAAATTCTCAATCAGCTAATGCATCCAGCTTTTGAGCTGATATCAAGTGATAGACACACTTTTCTGACAAGTCCAGATCCTCCTCATATTTGACCAACCCATGGCTAAATGAAACATTTCAACAGCACAACACCCTCCTCTAAAAACAGCATAACATATATTAAATGTTTAATCAAGGGGGGAAGCAAAACTATTCATTCCCATCCTTATTGCATAATATTCTGTGCTGATAAAAGGGAAGCATCTTCTAAAGGATTATGAACAATAGATACAGCATTCAAATATAGGTGATAGTCCACAAACAGGAATGAAAAAGACAGTGTTTAACAAAATTTAAGGAAAAAAGAAACCTTACTAACAGACTTTTAAACTTTTCCATGTAGAGAAGTTTGAACAGAAATGTCTTTGAAAAATGTTATTAACTTGTTGAGTCTTTTTTTTTTTATTTAATTTTAATTTTTAAAGACGATTTAGTTACGTAAATGTTACGTAAAAATTATAGGAGATTCTCATATACCCCACCCACCCACACACACTTTCCCACATTAACAGCAACGTTCATTAGTGTGGTACATTTGTTACAATTGATGAAAATATATTGAAGAATTGCTACTAACTGTGGACTATAGTTAACACTATAGTTTACACTGTATCCTGCACAATTTTGTAGGTTATGACAAAATATATGATGGCCTGTATCTGTCATTGCAATGTCATGGAAAACAATTTCAATATTCCAAAAATGCCCCTCCATTTTATGCCTATTCTTCCCTCTCCCTCCCTCAGAACCTGTGGTGGCCGCTGCCTTTATATCAATGATAAAAGTTCTTCCATTGCTAGAATAATTTTAAGACTAAACAGAGTAATATTAAATCTACTTTAGTCCACTGATTATTCCAAATCTTGAGGATTTGGGGATGGTGATGCCCACTCTGTTTCTAATTGAGAGGGAGCCTAATTCCCATGGGCAGATGAGTGGAGCTATCTTGCTTGCATTTGCAGACACTGTTACCACATGGAGTCTCCATCCTTCTTGCTAACCTAAAGGTTTAAAAGGTGATTTTCAAGAAGACTTCTCAAAGAGCTATGAAGCACCGTCAAATGATATCTAAACATCTGAGGAATGATAGGACAAGGGAATGGCTAGCTAGCTACTCTGCTGGTGGAGCAAAGGAGAGATGGTTGCTTCATTGAGTGTCTTGTTAAGCAAGTGGATGAGCAGTGGTTTTCATGGACAGGAGATATACCCTCATAAGAGACAGCATTGCTATGGTCATCTTCGGTTTTCTCCAAGAAGGACCCTGAATGGGCAAGTATACTATACAAGAATCAAGGGAAACCTTGGAGTTGAAGAAAGAGGTTGGGAAGCTGGGAGAGAGAATAATTTGCCCTAATCATTGGGAGACTAGAGGTTGCAAACAATGATGGGGTTTACAAAGAAACCATGAAAGTGTTCACAATGGAAAACCATCTAGAGAGTATTGGCCAAGCTAGCTTTCCACAAGGAAGTTTTTCTTCCTTTCCCACACCACCCCCACCTCCAATTCTGGGATGAGTAATAGACTGAAGGGAGTAAGCTGGAAAGGAGGGGGAAATAGGCTTTTCACACTTTTTTCCCCCTCTGCAGGCATCTCATCTAAACAGCATGAGTTGAAGGAGAGTGAAAAGAAAAGTTCAGAGATTCAATTGCAATCTAGAACTGGATTTGGTAATCACGGTCTTGAGACATTATTATGCAAACATGAACAAAAATGTGAGTGGGTCTTTCTGTGTTCGCATCCAAGATCAAGGGAAGAGTCAGCCTCACTAAGTGAATTTTAAGAATTATGGTATATAAAAATAAATATACTACAAGTACATCCAGGAGTTTCATTTTGTTTAATAGAACAGTTTGAATCGAATATTTTACATTCTGTAGAACCAAGGTGGCAATAATTTCCTGCTCTGGATTTTTGGCCAACCCTCTGGGAGAAAGGCCATGGCCAGAAAGGAGGATTGCAGAATTCACTACTTCCATGATGAACATTTTCCTTACAGGCTTCTGTGAGATTCACAATTCCCTTATGGTGGCGAGCCCTGGAGAGTTTCTTGGCGTTTTAACATTCATAAAACCTCAATACACTTTTCATTGGTTTGTATCTTAAAGATATTTTTTCAAAAAGATACACAATGTGAGTTACCAAGTCTATTAATTCAAGAATACAGAATATTAAAAATAGATTGTAAGGAATACAGAAATATTTCATATCACTGCTAACAAAAACATTTTATGTACAGTTATTTTGAATCAATTTGTGGACTATCTCTGAAAATTACTCTTGCCCAAATACACCCATTTCTTACTTTAGACTTGACTCTGACTTCAGTGTGATGAACTGAGTTAAAGTCTCAAACACTCAATAAGACATTGTAAATTTATTAAATTATATGGAAAGAATGTTCACCAATGCATATGCAGAAAACACGAAGTCATTTATTAAAATTTTAAATGTACATTTAAAAATATTTTAAAGAAAATTTTTATCTTCTAAAACTCATTAATTCACTTTTTATTGAAATAATAATTTAGATTTACACCATATAAAATATTTATTTAAGATAGCAGGATAACATCGTTATGCATATAATTATAGCAGTATTAATAAAGAAGTTTAATCAGTTCTTAAATCTAGGCAGTGAAGCTATGCAGTTATAGATTCATATCCTCTTCTACTGTAATTGCCCTAAAAGAAGATTGATTTTTTTTTGCTGTTAATTTTTTAATTGATCAGATTCAATCTGACAAAAGGTATAAGACTTAAATAAATTTGACTGCCTTGCCCATTGTGAAAAAGCCTTTGAGTGAAGAGTAGTATGAATATTTTAAATATGTGAGAATGCAGGCAGATACTCTATATATTTTGGGATAATGAGATGAAACCTAGTCACTTCACTGAAATAACTGAAGCTTCATTCTACATGGCTGGGAAAAGGTGGTTGAAGAGGGTGTGGGAAACAAACTTGATTCTCCTGCTAGAGAGAAAAAGAAAATCAACTGTGCTAATGTGCTACCGCTGCTGCCCCATCAATGTTCTTATTTCCATCCTCCTAATTTTCAAACTTTAGCCACAATCTACATTTCCAAAGATCTAGAGAAAAATGGAATGCATCTTCAGTGCTCTTTGATCCTAATCTCTGCTTTTTCTCCTTTGTCTTCTCACCTTGATTGAAAACTAGACTACTGGGGTTTGAGTAGACAAAGATATAGGAGGAGATCAAGGCAAAGCTCAAGTGACCTTACTGCTTCTTTAAGCATTTTTTTATAGTCTATGATCAAAGTTTAATAATAGTTATAAAGGGCAGTTACTATCTTTATTTTTATTTTTAACTAATGGACTTTTTTTTAGAGCAACTTTAGGTTTATAGAAAAATTGATCAGAAAACAGTGTTCCCATATGACCGCCCCCCCACCCCAGATAAGTTTTCAAAGTGTTTTTCATCAGCAACCATGTATAGGCAAAAAAAACCAGGAAATCTTAGCACCTTATCATTTGGCAACTAACAGGTCTAGATATATCTTCCTTCACGATGAAGGAAGAAATTTAACAAAACAGCAACAACAAAAACCCAACATGAGACATTTGGGGAAAAATAACGACTAAAGAACAAGCAATATTGCCTTCATGACTCAGATTTCTTCTTTACTAATATAAATATTTACTACTATAAAAACGTATTGCCTTTCATTTAGATAAATATTCTAATGGTTGTTTAGAAATGAATTGTTTAATTCTAGATATTTGAGGCTTCTCTAAGTTTTTTTTTTATCATTGCTGATTTCCAATTTAATTCTGTTGCAGTCAGAGAACATATTCTGTAAGATAAGACGATTGATGTTGTTCATATCCTTAGTGATTTTTTGGTCTAGTTGTTCTAATAATTCCTTGGAGAGGTGTAATAGTGTTTCCAAATATGACTGTGGATTTGTATATTACACCTTTTGTTCAGTCAGTTTTTTCTTTATATATTTTAAAGCTCTGCTACTAGACATATACACTTTTCTTCCTTTTTAAAATGTATATACTAATTTTAATATCTTTTTGAAACAGGAAAAGAGACTGGAAAAAGAATGCGTGAATTATATAATTGTCTCTATTTTATTTTTGACTGTGATAAACATTTCCATTGATAAATAAAATTATAAAATTCATTTCAGTTAATTTAAACTTTCAATAACATAAAATATATCTATTCTTGTGTCATGGAATTTCTGTGGGTCTGAAAGTATTATGAGAAATCTAAATATCATTTTATAAGTCCTGATACTACCTATTATTCAGAAATAGAACAAAACAACTGCATATATCATAAGGTGATAATATGAGTGTGTGTACACTCAATGTTTAGTCTTAGACTTTCCCATAGTTTACAAACAACTGAAAAAAATATGGAATGGGGACATGGATATGTTATGTGCAATTATATGTTTATCACACTAAAGAACAAACAAAAATAAACCTTCTGTTTCAGGACTAGGCTAGAATTTTGTGCGTGTATTAGCTCAAGAATAAGTGAAGTTTAGGCTTTTCTGATATCTATATTCAAAGTAAATTAAATGCTATAAAAACATCTCTGAATTACTGTGTAGTGTGATGGATTAAGCAATGTTAAAACCAAAACATTAATTTTCCCAAATAAATACAAAAGTCAAGAATAGCTAAAAATCTGACCTTCTATTGGTGTTTGTTTTAATTAGAGAAGTTGTAGATTTACAGAAAAATCATGTATGAAATATGGAGTTTCCATGTACTACCCTACTCCAGGTTCGATCCCAATACCTCCTAAAAACAAACAACAAACAAGAAAACCAGCTCAGGGTTGCCGGTGTAGCTCAGTGGTTAACCTTGGTTAACCTTGGGTTAATGTGGTACATTTGTTACAATTGATGAAAGAACATTGCTATAATTGTAATGATAACTAGAGTCCATGGTTTACATTAGGGTTCAGTGTTTGTGTTGCACCAGTCCTCCGTGATTTTTAAAAATTTTTATTCTAGTAAAATATATACACCTAAAATGTCCTTTTCAACTGCATATATATTCTATTTCAGAATTATATATTATTATAACATGCATATGTACATAAATTATATATAACTAAATAAATACTTGTTTATAATAGAAAGTACAGATATTAATAAAAAAGAATTGATGAAACCATAAATTTATCCATCTCTTGGCAGTAGTTATGCTAAATATTTTAGCAATCTAGCCTTCCAGCTTAGGGGAAGAAAATAGTGAGCACTAGTCATTGCGGTCCTTCATAGTTACCCTACTCTTTACTCATATAACCATTTATTCTAATCTGGTTTCTGGAGTGATGTAGAAAGCATCACTAATATTTAACTATCTCAAGGCTTTATGGGTCCATTGTTTTGTCTTCAGATTTTATAAGCCAAATATATAAAATGATTTTATACACATTGGAATGGTTAATTTTACAGAAAGTTTGACCACATGTCCACTGGTCATTCAGTTTATAAACAGAAATGTTTAAAAATAGAATAGCTAATATTTTGATCCTAGGAAATCTGGTTTCATTATTGATTAAGCTGAACGACTATTGAAAATTTACTCAAACTCTTGGTGACTTAGTTTCTTCATATGTAAAATAAAGAGGGTAATAATATTTACCACATATTGTAATCACAAGATTAAAGAAGTTAACACATATAGTAATTAGAAGTTTTTGGCATGTAATGTCTATTCAAAATTATAACAATGGAAAAAGAAACAAGGGGAATCGATAGATTCAGAATAATTAAAAGCTTTTCCCCACCTTCTTGGAGCAGAGGGTGAAGCTTTGCTCCATAACCTCTTCCAGGACCCTACATTTCCTTCTCTAAAGTTGCTCCATCCTCCTCTAAAGCATTGTGTTTATCTGTGTCATCAGAGCTAATTTCTCAGCTGACTCAACAGCCTACATAAAAGAAAAAGAGAAAATGGCCCAGGAAAGCAATTTCATTTTAATAAGTAAGTTAAAAGTTGCCCAAAGCTATTCTCATTTTTCACTGGCAAGAACTCAATCACAAGGCCATGACCACCTGCAATGGATGCTGGGAATGCGGTCATTATCTGGACGGCTATAGGCCAAGGAAGAATGGAAGAATCTATTTGAGCAGAGGAAAGTCAACTACCACTGGACCAAATGTCTGAAAAGCAAAACAATTCTAAGCTATCTTTTGATTGCACATGTGTTTTCCCATCCCTGTCCTAGTCCCAGTTGCTCCATGCCTCCTTTTACCAACCCTTACAACAACATGGTAAGGGAGACAATACTCCCATTTTTACTAGCGAAGAAATTGAAATTCATCTAAGTTAAAGTAACTTGCCTCAGCTCATAGATTTGTTGGTGAATGATACTGAAAGTTTTAGTGTAAAGCAGGTGCAATGCTAAATGAAAAGAGCCCAAGGCATTGGTTCTGGTTGTCAATCATATGTCTTGTGTCATATATCATGGAAAGGTGATTGGAGCTAAGTCCCTTAAAATTTTCATCTCTACATGGCTTCAAATAAATCACATTTATTCTGCATTTATTTATTGAGTGCCTGCTATGAACAGTGAATACATTGATGAATATGTATAGGCCCTGCCCTCCACTTTCTTTGATCGAGGTGTTTACCAAACAGAGTAGTTCTGTATCTAATTCATTATGCTTTATATTGACTCCTTTACCTCAGTACACTAACCCATCTTTAGCTTCATCACCATGGCCTTTCCAGATGGATCTTTAAAATCATTACCTTGCTGGGGCCAATGTTTGAGAAGGAGAAAATATTCACTTCTATATATTCATCCTGAGTGATTTTGGATGTGAATCTAAGCTAAGCTGCAAAATTTTGGGAGATTCTCTCCAGTTATTAGCCACCTCCTCCTAGGACTGTTTTATCCATCAGTCACTTGAGCACAGATTTAGGCCCAGTTGCTTTTCACAGATGCACAAAAATGTTGGATCCTGAAAAAACTATTGGTTTCAGAATAGCAAAAGCATTATAAAACTTAACTTTATATGTCTACCAAACATAACATATCTATCAGTCATGTACAACATAAACCTACTCTTATGGAATAAAAGAGAATTTTGACATGTTTAATATGATAGGGTATGTAACTGTTGGCCAATTTGATGTAATTATGAATTCCAAAAATATAATTGAATTATGCTTGTAAACTGATCTGTTAATCTGGACATGATTAAATTATGATTAGGGCGTTGACTGGGTCAGTAGGGTGTTGAGCCCCACCCCTTGGTGGGTGGGGAATCGAATATAAAAGGCAAGGCAAAGAACAGAGTTGAAGCAGTTCTTTTTGAGAAGAAGTTTTGATGTTGGAAAGAATGCCCCAGGAGAAGAGAAGCGAGCCATTCGCCTGACCGTCTACAGATGACCTTGTGGAGGAAATAAGAGCTAAGCCCAGAGAGAAACGCAGCCCCAGGAAGAGAGGAACACAAGAAGCCTGAACCCTGGCAAACGCCAGCAGCTGTCTTGCTCTAACACGTGGCAATGGACTTTGGTGAGAGAAGAAAGAAGAAACTTAACGCTTTATGGCCTGGTGTCAGTGGACTTCTACCCCAAATAAATGCCCTTTATAAAGACCAACCAATTTTTGGTATTTCACATTAGCACCTCTTTGGCTGACTAATACAGGGTGTGAGGCTGCAAAAAATCAAGTAAATAAGACCTACAAAAACCTTAAAATGTTCCTGCCAACTCCCATGCCTAGCAAAAAAGGAATCTTCTTTAGGTTCATCAGGCAGTGATAGATTCAAGTAAGTGACTAATGTTCAGGAAATTCTGGTCAGTTGGATGCTTTCAGGTTAAAATGGCAAAGTTGGGTAGCTGCAACAAGGACGTTGTGGCCTGCAAACCTCAAGATATTTACTCTCTGATTCTTTACAGAAAAAAAAGTTTGCTGACCCTTGCTCTAGATGAAGGAAGGCAGATCAAACATTTAGCAGAAAGTTTGCCATCTAGACCACTTCTCTCTTCACTGAGTCTTAATATATTACAGATGCCAGATACACTGTTGTGATATACATAATTCCTGCCATCTCGAACTTCCAACCAGCATGATACAGAAGGTACAGAAATAAATGCAATTTGTGTTACTCTTAATATAACTTGATCTGTATCTATTCACCGCTAAGATGTAAGGAATCTAGAGTTACATATTTTATAGACTTTCCCTGTGTTGCCCCCACTCCCCAGATCTTTCTACTTCAACATTAATTAAACTTGATCTTCTATGAATCTGATAAAACTAGATAATGTAAGCATGAGAAAATAATTTATTTTGCAGTCTTAAATTTTGCATTTGGAAGATGAAAGTTTTTTTTAACTTTTAGCTTTACAAGAAGAAATGAACCTGATGCATCTAAACACATGCACATACAAAAGAAAAAATATAGCAACTCAGAAGTGAACTCTCCTGTTGTTAAAAAGAAAGTGGTTTAAAGAAATTTAAGCTTGATGCTCAGAGATTAACTTCAGAAAGAGGACTTGAAG
Organism: Cabassous unicinctus; assembly: GCA_029593785.1. NCBI lineage: Eukaryota > Metazoa > Chordata > Mammalia > Cingulata > Chlamyphoridae > Cabassous > Cabassous unicinctus. Next base: position 7,960 of record JAQZBX010050365.1, on the reverse strand, counting down.
CCTTAAACCATGTGCTTGATAAGGAAAATTTAAAAAGAAAGGTCACAGTCAATTCAGGACAAACTTGAGTCTATTCCATGCTGGTGATAGGGATTTAAACATGAAAAAGATATGCTTCCCCATTCAGGGGCCTCCATCTAACCATGAGAAAGAAAAAGTAAACATATAAGCAGACATAACTTGTACTTTCATGTCCTGCCCATACCAGGCAATGCCCAGGAAACTAAAATTTTTCTATTATCCCATCTCCTACCAAACTCTCATTTTCAGCCTGTTAAATGTTAGAAATTAGGTCCAATAAGTCACACTATATTCTCTCTTCTTTTCTTCCATTTCAAGCAAATAAATAAACCCCTCTGTGCAGTCCATTAGTATTTCAAATATCCCTGTTTTATGGTAAGTACATTAATCTGGGTGTCATCACCTCTTTGTTAGTTTTCTTTATATATTTTGAACAATACCATCATAGTTTTGCTATAAATGTTTGATGCCTGATTTAATGTGTAGCAGAAAGCATGGACGACTGACAACTCTTAAATAAGTTGCCCCTCCAATAGCCATGTCTTTTAGAAGAAGTCTCCAATAGCCACAAAAATAACCCAGAGCAGACAGCTTGACATCTGGATACATCAGTTATTGGTAAGCTGGGGGGAAGGGGGAGGGAGCAGTGGAGTTTTGTAGTTTCTCTGAGGAAAAAAAAATACATTACAAAATGAGAAAGAATTCATGTGACTTGATTTTTTTTTCATTTATAAATGATTTTGAAGATCTTTAAATCATCCCTTGCAGTCATAGCCAGTGCCAGCCTTGCATCCCTAGGCTAGGTGATTGGTTATCTAATACCCAAAGTCTTTGGTGAAAGCAATGCCTAATATCAATGAAGAAACAGTTATTCCAGAAATGACTTATTTTCTTCTTCCCTCCCTCCTTCCTTCCCTCCTTTCCTTCTTCCTTCCTTCTCTTTTTGTTTCTGCAGGAATCCATCCTGCAAAGTCGTGAGGGCATCTCTCCAGCAGAGCCTGCGAAGGCGCAGTGAAATTACTTTTAACACGGAGGTTGAGACAGACCAGGGGGAAAACAGCTGAAGAAGCTGTGCCTCCGAGCTGATCCCCAACATGGTTTTTATTCTCTTTCTCACATAGCCGAAGATCAGGGTGTACGTGCAGGGGTTCAGGTAGGCATAGTGCATGTCAGGGTTGTAAATAACTTTACAAGAATTCCAGACTGATAATGGGGTAGCAGGATTACAGAAACAATTAGTAATTTGTAGGGGATAAGGAGGCAGCAAAGTTCTAAGACAACTGATTAACAGAGCAAGGCAACAATGTTAATGGCAGGAACAAATAGTGGGGAATTCTCTGTGTGGACAGAGAAACAGGCCTCCAAACTATTTCTTAGATTTGAAGATCAGAGGGATCCCACACTCTGTCTTCCTTCCCTCCTTCCCTCCCCCCTTCCTTCCTTCCTTCCTTCCTTCCTCCCTTTCTTTCTCCCTTTCTCCCTTTCTTTCTCTCTTTCTCTCTTTCTCTCTTTCTCTTTCTCTCTTTTTCTTTCTTCCTCTCTTCCTCTCATCCTCTCTTTCTTCCCTTCCTCCCTCCCTCCCTCCCTCCCTTCCTTCCTTCTTTCCTTCCTTCCTTCCTTCTTTCCTTCCTTTTCTCTCTCTCCTTTCCCTCCTTCCTTCCCCCTTTCCTTCCTTCCTCCCTTCCTTTTTCTCTCTTTTCTATTATTACTCCATCTAATGGCTAGACAATTCAAGGATAAAAATAATTCTTATTTTAGATACATAATCACTGATGCATATTCATCAAATAATTTAAATTTACTGCTAGGTTGATTCTTGGAGCCATTATGAGTCATAGACCCTATGTCAGATAAATTTGCTTTAGGCAGGAAATATCACCATGGTTAGTAACTTAGGGTTATCAACAAAGAAACAAACAATTCCATTTTGACTTGGCATTATGAAAGTACTTTATGACACAATTGCATAGATTTATGCTCTGCATGTTGGTGACATAGAACAAAAGTTGTCACAATGAATCACCACCAAGAATTCATGTTAGAAAAAGAGGAAATTGACTTTGCTCCTCTTTTCTCCATCCAATCTGACAATTATCCACTTCCTCCCCCCTTCTCTCAAATCTTATCATTTATGTGCAGAACAGATCCAGTGCATATATGTTAAGCCAAAAAACTGTCTACCATAGTTCTCAAATTTCTTTCTTTAAAGAACAGCAGATATGCTAGCAATCAACTAAATACATTTTTGAGCAGGCACAGGTGTTGAATTAGTAAATATTCATTAACCTTCATATAGAATAATGTCCATTAAATCTAACTTTAATTTTTAATTTTTGAACAATTCTTATTAATCATAAAGACTATTTTATGATTTTTTGCATTATTCTAAAGAATAAAGAGAAAATGTACTTATTTTTATTAAATATACATTATTTAACTTTCTATTACCATACAGATTAATTAGATTCTTTTACAAATCTAAGAAATAGTGAACTTGTTTTTTTCTTTATCTTGAAATGTTTTGCTGTTTCATCATTTTAGGATAATAGTTTTCCATTATTATTCATCAATTATTTCCAACTAAGCTAAAATGACAAAAAAATAAGCAAAGAGTAGCATGATGGGCATACCTAGAATTTTGATGAAATTTCATCACTTTATAGCATTCTTTAGTTTTCTTATTGTGTGGCTGAAAGCATTGAATCTTTCAAGATGGAATAAACAAAGTCTGGAGAAAAAACTTTGTAATTGTTTTCTTTTTCCTTATACACAATTGTGAATTCATAATTTTTCATGATTTAATCATAATGGCAAATAAAATAAAATTGACAGAGGTAGACATTTCATAATTATGAGACACATTAGAAGATGAATGCAAAGAGAAAGACTGTAGCACTCTAGACTCTAATGATGGTGGTATTGATAATACAAGTGAAATTTCAGATCTTACATATTCAGATGATGATATCTTGGATTAATTTTCTCAAACTCAAGCATCAATGAGTGAGCAATACTACTAGGAATAAAAAGGAAATATGGAAATCTCATTTATTTAGTCTTTCAGCAGCAAGAATTTCATCATGCAGTGTTTTATGACAAGAGATCAGACCATCCTATTTTGCTGCAATAGTAATCTTTCATCATTCATGACAGGTTTGCACCCAAATTTTCTTGGTATCATAAGTGGGCAACCACTTAAGACAGATGTATAAATAAATGTGATTGGAGAGAAACATACAATGTAGAAATTAAAAATGAAAATGTTTTCCAACTCTGGAACAAAGTAGATAGCTGTCCTCTCGTCAACAAAAGTGTGCATTGTCAAAGCTTTCAAATGTGTTGCATTTTGGCAGTGTTAATTCAAAAAGATCCAGAAGTAATGATGAACTTGAAGTTTTATTTGTATTCAGAATTCTTAAGATGCATAGGTTTCAAGTCCTTATGTGACAGCTGGTGAACATGAATTGTAATTCTCATTTAGCGCCTACATACTACGAAAACCAGAAATACATGAAATGAAAATTTATAAAATTTTTAGGAAAAATAATGATTTATAAAATCATATTGTTTATAAAATAAAAATTGTTACATTCTTATAAAATTTTTGAATATTATTTTTCAAAATCCCTTTAAGTTTTCTGTAAATATTTATAAAATGGCTTAAATATATAAAGAGATAAATTAAAGGGTCCATTAGTTTCAAATGGTAAACAGTGATGATTCTTCCTCCTGGTATAACGTAGGTTAATCAAGGGTGAATACAGAATAGAATATGGCAAGTGACATTAAGATAGGAGATGAAATACTGACAATACTTCTTTTGTAGAAGCATTTTTGGGGGAGTGGGCTTATACGTTCTATATATTGGGGCTCATAAAAATAAGTGCATTACAGGAAGAGTCAGGCCAGCTATAGACAGGCACAGAAATGGGAAAGAAAGTATGTAAAGGCATAACGGGAGTTCAGTATTCCTGAGAAAACTTTACAGGAAACCAACTTCTGCACTAATATTTACAAGCAGACTTTACCAACTAAGCTTAAGTTAAAGTGAATTATCATGGGAATTTCCTATTTATGAGGCAAAAGTAAATATTTTTCAATCTGTGAAAGGAAACATCTTAAAATAGTGAAGGGTTGAGATGCTTGAGTTTAAAAAAATGGAATGAGGTGAGTTATTGGCAAGGAAAAAGTTGAGCAACCACATGAGAAAATACTAGAAAGACTTAAAGTTGTGAGAGTTGCTTGTCAAAAGGAAGAATGGGCAAATGTGCCTTTTAAAAAGCTTGAAAAAATTTCATGTTGTGACAGAGAATGATTTGTCAAAATGGAGAAGAGAGAAAAAAGGCCTTCTAAAAATTAGAACTGTAGACTTTTTATGACAATGATTAGAAAAGGAAACTGTTACGATCAGTCAATAGTGAAAAATTATAAATGAAGGTATATTTTGTGCTATGCTATTATTATCTATTGTGCTATCATGTTGATACTAGCAATAGTTTTACTTAGACTTAATATATCATAAGTAATATAAGCATGATATCTGCATAAGTAAAAGATTTTATGCTTATGGTTGTTATTCTAACTATTGACATTTTAATAACATCACTTGAGTTTTAATTGTCTTTATATTATGATTGTGTTTATCATTAGACACAAAGCATCCTTACCTTACCTAAACAACAAAGAATCACGATTTTGAAAAAAGTAATTATAATTCAACTTTCTATCACTATCTGAAAGTGGTCTCATTAAATAACACTCAAATTGTACAATTAAATAGTCTGTATATTACAGTATGTGTAGTATAGAAAGAACTTTTTATTAATATTTGACCTTGGTTGTCAGATAAGTAAAGAAAAATCCAAATAAGTTGCATAAAATTTAAATGGATTAAAATTAGATTGTTTAATGATTCATTTCATGTAAAATCACCCTTTAGTCAAGTTAGAAAAAAGATTTGATTAGCAAACCTCACATGTTTTATGCATTCATTAACTGGTATGGGTTTGACTGAGTTCAAAATTGCTGACCTTGAAAAAGAAGGAAAATATGTCAGTGTACTCCCATTTAGGTTGGCTTTTGGGGGTTCTTGATTTGACATGGAGATTCTGAAAGTATTTTTTATGCTCCTGAGCTGGGTTATGGAACAATTGTACTTTAGCTTTGGAACAACTCTTTTTTTCAAGTTTCATGGAGGGTCTTCGTAGCAGTTGGATTTACTTTGGGGTTTACTGCATTTTACTTCTTTTCTGCATGAGAATAATATTCCAGCATGCAGCCTGGAAGACACGTGGGAGTAGAGGTTTTGGTAGGGTAGCACCTAATTCCAATATGCTTAAGCAGACTGTAGTTTAAACGTCAAAAGAATATAGTCATAGTACATTTCCATCCCTATATTCATAAGTACAAGTCATCAAAATAAAATATTTTAATTAAAGCAAAATCTCTTTCCTGTTACATTTTTTAATCTTATCCTCTATGCAGTAGTTATACCAATTTTTCTGTTGGGGAGAACAAATTCTATTCTCTTAAAATTTGATCACAGTTATTTTATTTCATGCATTCTCTTCAGTTCCTTATAAAGTTTATGAAATTATTCTGGTCTCAGACTAACCTGGCTTCAAATCTTTGTTTTCCCACATCTTACCTGGGTGCCTTATACAAATTATTTTGTCAGTCTAGACCTCAAATTCTCTATTTTTAACATAATATGATATAATATAATGTAATATAATATAGCACACTGTGCCATTATAATTATAGAAATGACAATATATTATATATTATAAATGTGTATTTAGTAATTGTAGGACATATAATATTTGATATGGTATGTATTCATTGTATATATATATGAAACTATAATTATAGGGACAACTTCATAGGGTTTGCTATTAGGTTTAAACTTTGTGACTACCTTAATGTAGTGCTGGAACATAACCACACAATACATTTTAATGATTATCTCTTCCTCCTTATTTACCAGCACCCCTCCTCACACTGCACCTCTTGCCTCGCGCTCAACCCTAACATTTCTTAATAAAGAGGTGAAGATTAATTCTCTAAACAAAGGACAAACACTAATTTCACGTCTTTTTGCAAATTGTGCTTATGTTAATATGAATAGGATTTCTATTTTGGGGGCTGAAGTCTAGATTTCATAGGATAGATGATGAAATGGGGAATAAGACTGACTGAAGCCTATGGGAGCCATTTGGTTCCTCTGGGGACAGCGACCATGAAGATCAGCAAGCTCAGTGGACTTGAAAATTGACACGTGAGAGAAGAGTGGGGTCTGTTGGTCTATGAGCCTCCTGGATATTACTAACATAGCAGCAGTTTTCCTGGATCACCACCATCAGAATGACCAGGGCCTGCTTGTTAAAACTGGGATTCTCAGACCCGTCCCCAGACATATAGTCTTAGAAACTCTACATTTTCACGACCCTCCCTGGTTAAGTCTATTGAACACTGGTCTCTGAGAACCTCCTGTCCAGACATTTCTCTCTTCTTGCTTAAAATGCTGATGCATTGCAGGAATAGGAGGGAGGAGTGGACAGCTGCTCCTCATAATGCTTAACTGGGCTCTATGATTAACTACTCAATCATAGAGGTCCTCCTCCTTCCACTATTTTGCTCGTTCTCTAAATTACTCTTTTGAAGTATCACTACTATATTTTTAAACATTTATGGATGATTTTCTCTATTATAAAGAACCAAACCTCCTTGAAGAAAGGGTTTTGAACTATAGTCTGGAAATGTACAACCTGGGGCAGTCATATTTTGTCCAGTTTTTCCCATTGGCTAAAGCATTCAAAACATAATAACTGCAATTGACTGAAGCACTTTGTCTATCAATAAAGTCCAAGTGTTCTTAATGATATTCAAGAAAAGAGAAAGCTGCAAATGTCATGTATCTATCTGTTCGAGTACTTCTAACAACCAGATCAAGGAAGAAAATTGAAATAGCAAGTTTTAACATGAACATGCCCTTAACTTGATAATGTTCCTAGTTTAATTTGTGTTGACTAAAGGGAAATCTCACTCTTAGATAATGTTGGTTTTTTTTTTGGTGGTGTTCAGCTTTGTTTTTATTCTTCTCCAACGTGATTAAGTTGAGTCTTCTTGTTTTCAGTCATTTCGAATTCACTTTTGGTTTTCTTTTCAAATTGCTACAAATATCACTCAAAAGAAAGCTGTGCTTTTGGCTTCATATTCTGACAGCCTCCATGCTGTAATATCTCACAGGTACAAATTGTAACAGGAACCGACCACCTTACCACATCTTATTAGTCTTTGACATTACATTTTCTTACATTCTTACTGTGCTTCTATCATATTCCATCTTAAGTTGTACAAATGCAGAAATCATTGTTTCCATAGTCATTATATAATTTACTATAAAGGCAACCATAACAACAAAAAATCATTTCCTCTCTTGAATATATTTAACCGTCATGTCAGAAAGCCATTTTCACTTTAATAAGTCCTTGATTTTTTTGTCCTAGTCTGGACCTAAAGCAGGACACTTACTTTTTCTATACTAGATGGATCATTCATTTAAACATCTGGATCACCAGGAATCCAAGTTTACTTCATGTCAAAAAGCTGAAGGCTCAACTTTTCTTTACAGATAAAGGCAAAATCTGTAAATATTAACCCATTTCCTTCAAAAAGACTTTATTTATTTGTTGATTTTCATAGGCACTATGATTTCTTTTTAGTAAAAATTAGTTGCATTTAGTAATACTTGCCTTATGTTGGTGGGCATTTCAAAGAAGTTTGGGAGGGGGAAGAGAAACAGGAGGGTAGCAGTAGAAACAGGATTTAAAAAAAATAAAATAGGGAACTGATGTGGCTCAGGCAGTTGGGAGGCTGCTTTCCATATGGGACGTCCCAGGTTCAGTTCCTGGTGCTTCCTAAAGAAGACAGACAACGA